>CAEGAE010039771.1:0-40092 GCA_903067095.1 Girardinus metallicus
CCATCCATCCATCCATCCATCCATCCATCCATCCATCCATCCATCCATCCATCCATCCATCCATCCATCCATCCATCTTCTAACACCCTTGTCCCTAGTGGAGGTGCTGGTGTCCATCTCCAGCTAACGTTCCGGGCGAGAGGCGGGGGGGGTCACCCTGGACAGGTCGCCAGTCTGTCGCAGGTTGTACAATTTTTAAAAATGTCTGTAGTATCACTTGGAAAACTTTTGGTTGACTGGAGTGGCGCTTCAGGCAAACATTTTACAACAACAATGGCTTGGTCAAGTCACTAAACTTCATAAAACGTGCCCATCATTAAAAAAAAAACCCAACTAAAATCTAAACTATTTTTAGAAAAAATAAACATTTAAAAAATATTAACAAATAATAACCAACAAAGCCCCAACAGTAACACTGAGAGAGTAGCTGTTCCCATACTGACTGACCTCTAATCTTCATGCAAAAAAGAAAGTTCCTTCATATCAGTTACATTCTTCGACTCTGAATATGACTGCTGTATCTCATGATATCTCAGCACCAAGCAGTTAGAGTATTCCCTTTACGTTCCAGGATGAAGAACCCCCTCCGCCCTCATGTGTCCAACATCAAATGTCTCTCATTTGAAGGCAGAGCAGGGGGCTCCTCAATGCTGCAGCAGCTTCTTCCTTTGAAGTGCTAGCCAGCCATTAATTTAAGTTTTCATGTTTTTTAAACTGTCTAGACCGCTGTTTAAGAAAGAAGTAGCGCAGCTAAGTCGACCGGATTTAAACCACATATTTGACACTGGCAGTTTAATCTCCGGGATCATGTTTTTGGTGAACTCTAGAAAGCCTAATGTGTCAGCCAGAAGCAGCAGCAGCGAGAAGCAGCAGGGAAAAAACTGTATTTAAGACAGGATTTATTCTGATAATCTAAATGCAGAAAGCTGCATTTGCCGAATCTGTTAGTACACTCTGTGCAGAACGGCCATTTAAAGAATAAAGGCTCGGATTCTACCGAAGGTCCCATTTCAATCTTATTAGGATCCAAAATCTCTTCTTAAATAAACAAGGTGAAACCTTTAAGCAAAAATCAAACCTCTGCTCTCCGACAGCCTCCTAAAGAACGGCTCGGTGAGTCAATAGGTTAGAGAACGCAGTCACTCTTTCACCTGGAGCCTGAGGACGACTTAAAGGGAAAATTGTCTCTTCAAGTCACAGCAGACAGTATGCTCACAGTGCAATGAGTCCATTTTCCTGCTGTAGCCAAAGAGGGCAGTGCTGCACTTTCTCAAGGAGCTCCTCCTATTTATACCGCCAATATTTTTCACCACACATGCGTAAATATTTTCAGTTTTTTTTTTTTTTTCCCTGAGCTGAATCTGTTAGACGAATATAAAATGGCAAGATTACAGCCATTCCCCCCCACAAACATTAATACATCCCTAATAGCACCCTGACCACATGGCACCTCTCCTCTACATCTGGGAACACATAACTCTCCGCCTGTGCAATCAAGCGCCGTCTTTTAAAAAGAGCCTTTCCAATTAAAAGTGCGCCCATTAATCCATTCTGATCCCGTTGAAGAGCGCCAGGCCGTCCTCGCCGCCCGGCATCCGGCCGAGCGAGCTGAGCTGATTGATTCTGAACCAATCCTCTCTGCAACACTGAAGCTCAAGATGTAATGACCCACGACTAAAGCCTGGATTAGGCCCAGACCAGGAGAGCACTGGTCGGGAGCGTCAGACGGAGCTGACCTTCTGCCACGTTTGCCAGTCAGGCTGAATTACGCAGCCCTAATATGAGAAATGTTTCAACTTACTGAGAGGCAATTTTAATTGCTAATTTGGTTACTTCGACCGCAGCCAAACGTGGCACTTGTGGGCTCTTCCTCTCCGGTAACAATTTAAATGAACTGGATGTTTTGACCGTGTGCTTAATCAGCGGCGCAGCTGGTTTTAAAATACACGGAGGAATGTTCCAGCAGAGCTTCTTTCCCCTCCGTTTGGCTTTAAAGTGCGACTGTGGCTGTATGAGTAGTCGCCTTGTGATCGGAAGGTTTGTAGGTTCGATTCCAGCTTCCTCCTGCCACATGTCGATGTGCCCCTTAGCCCCAAACTGCCTACCGATCTGCATATCGGTGTATAAATGCAAGGGTGTGAATGTGACTCTAGTGTAAAGCGCTTTGAGTGGTCGAAATGATTGGGAAAAGTGCTATATAAGTTCAGTCCATTTACCATTAAAAGTTAAAACGCACTTATGATTTTATTTATTTTACAGACAAACGTGACTGGAAGCAACGTTGACACTTTGTTTTCTTCTGAAAATGTGTGCACTGACTGTGGTGCTCCAGCTGGCTGTCCATTACCAGCTCCTGCGCCTCCGCATACAGCCAGGTCACGGAAGCAGGTTAAAAGCCCTGAGCTAGAAACTGTATATTAAATGCTAATAAATACACACCCTTCACTTTGCGCTCTGGACACACAACTAAGCAGGATCTTGACAATTAAAGTAAGCAGTAACTGAGAGCCACAGATTCCCACACACAGTGGACTGAGTGGCATTAGCATACGTAGGTGAAAGGTGAGCCAATCAGTACTGTGTCAACTGCTGCTCTGACTGCCACTAATGAAACGCCCAGCAGAATGTGATGTGTGTGGAAAATGCATTGCTATTCTAACAGCGACGATGGGCCGCAATGAGGGAGAGGGGCCAAGCGCCATATACACAACAACGGCGCCAACGTTTTGTAATAATTTACACAATAAAATGAAGTGCCATAAGAATCCCATTTGTAGTTGGCCTTAAGCCAGGTAGGGACACAGCAAACATGTGGAGCGAACATGTGGCTCACATGCAAAATACGATGTTTACTGCACATCACTCTGAACATACCATTCCAACAGCGAGACATGGCGGGGGTATCATCAGAAAAGAAACAGAAAAGCTGGTTACAGAGTATATATCAGTCTAGATACACATGTTAGAATGGCCTAGTCAAAGTCCACACCAAAATTCAACTGTGAATCTGTGGCAAAACTTGAAAATTGCTGTCAGCAGAGAGACTACGGCCAATGTGAGCTGGAGCCGTTTTGCGAACAAAGCGCATCAGTCTCCAGATGTGCAAAACTGATGAGGTTCAATAGGAGGCTGAATAGAAATGAACAGCAAACATTTCAGTTCGTAAGCAGTGTCATGTCACAGTTATGCACTATTCTGTGTTGGTCTATCATAAAATCCCAATCAAGCAGACCGAAATGTGTAGTTGTAATGGGACATAATGGGAATATGTTCAAGGGGCATCAGTATGTGTCGCAAAGCACTCTGGACTGTGAATCAGAACTTCCTGAACAATTCATCTGTTTGCATGGCAGATCTTAAAGACGGGTCAAAACCTGAGACATGGAGAACAGGAGGCTGTGGGATTTCTTTTTGTTTTCTGAGACACCATCATTTCCTATTCATATAAAATTTCTATTACAGTGAAGTGCTTTTAATATTGTCTAGAGGGAAATCAATGCGGTGTAAACCGTGTTCTGCTGTAGGAGCACGAGGAAAAACGTTGGCGTGTCAGTGCACGAGCTACTGTTTTACCTTCGAGCCTGACCACCAGCGGGACCTTGAGCTCCAGCTCCCGACAGGCTTTGGTGATACCGTTGGCAATGATGGCACAGTTGACAATGCCTCCAAAGATGTTGACCAAGATGGCTTCGACCTGTGAAAAGATAAGGTATTTTAGCGTGGAAGCCGGCGACGCAGGGTTTTTGCAAGTTAATGCACAACATTTGAACTAACGGAGGATGACAAGAACGTTTGGATTTAATAAAACAGGTTTTAGCCAATGTACAGGAAAAAGAGGGACTGCTGAAGAAAAAAAAAGGGCTGCATGGATAGTCAAGTTGCCTGAAGAAAACCATTAAAAAGCAGAAGAGCATAGAAACAAGCTAAAAACCACCAGAAGTAATTTGGGGTGATGAGATCAAAAGTTATGTTTCTTAGAGGCGTCAACAAAGCCTATTATGGAAAGTATCTTTTTACTATGAAATGGCGGTGGATCAATGCTGATGCTGGTGTTTTGGAGACGTGTGAATTCACACATTTTGGTAGAAATTCAGATATAAAGCTGAGAACATGATTGGATGTTCTAGCATGAAAATGTTCCAAAATAAAAAAAAAAACAGGTTGAGCTCTCACTGATTACAGCAGAAATAGTGAAGGTTCTAGAGAGAGGTCACCTCAGTCTCCTGACCTCAGTTTCACTGAGATCTCAAACATGCAAAGGTGCCTCTGCATACAGCCAGGTCACGGAAGCAGGCTAAAAGCCTTGAGCTAGAAACTGTATATTAAATGCTAATAAATACACACCTTTCACTTTGTGCTCTCGACACACAACTAAGCAGGACAATTAAAGTAAGCAGTAACTGAGAGCCACAGCTTCCCACACACAGTGGACTGACTGGCATTAGCATACGCAGGTGAAAGGTGAGCCAATCAGTGCTGTGTCAACTGCTACTCTGACTGCTGCTAATGAAAACTGCAACACAACACAACACAACTAAGCAGTGTGTTAGACATCCACTGCTATTCTAACCGCGTTGACGGGTTGCCATGGGGGATGAAACAAGGGGTGGCAAACATTGGATACACAACAATGGCTCCAAAGATTTATATAAGTAAAAAAACAAAATAAAATCATACACACACTTGCATAATAAAATCAAGTGCAACCAGTTAGATTTAGAAGTCCCATTGGTAGTCATTAGTCTCAATATACAGCAGTTAGAGATTTATTAGGTGAGCAAACAGGAAGATGAAGGTCAAGCAAGGCACCACAAAGGCCAAGGATACCTTGAAGTTTAAAGCAGAGATGGGTTAAGAAAAATATAGAAATTATTTGACCAATCTTCTGAAAACGGAAAGGGTGTGGGACATCTACAAACCTAGCAAGACAATTTCTCTGGCCAAGAAGAACGGCAAATTTTACAACGTAAGAAAATGAAGTAAATCCTCAACGACGGCATAATACTGAGAACCCAGGGTAATTAATATTTTGGTCACCACTGTGTATCAAACCTTATATGGCCTACCACTGAAGGTGTTTAATTTAAGACTTTTAAAGATCCTGCCTCAAAATTAGAGAAAATATAGGAAGAATACACCCAATGATGACGTGAAATATCATTATTGATGATACCACGTCACCACAAAAGTAAGATAAACCCATAATTAGCAAGACTTGTGGTCAGCAGATCTAGAAGTTGATTTCATTTTTGTTGCCAACCATGTTTTCTATGACATGGATATGGATATGGTAGGACAAACCTTTTGAATTTCAAATAGCAAGTTGTGCTAAACGATCTCGCCGTCTGCCGTGTGTTTACATTAGCCGTCTTTGGTGTTCTTATGGTGAAGGGATCTTAAAGTTTCTCATGAAGTGGGCAGCTGAGACTGATATCACCGAACGAAGAAACAAGCAGCCGGAGTGTGTATGTGTGCGATTACACTAACAATCTAGCACTTGGTAATTACCCTGGCTAGCTCAGTGGAAAAGTAGACTTAGAGCACACAGGATTAATCCTCCATGTTTGTTTATAATCACTGCTAATCTGTTAGCGCCGATTTGGCTGAGCAGCTTGTGGGGGTGTGCACCCGTGTGCCTGCCTGTTGTGAATGTGTATGTTTCCAGCATGCGGTAATGATGTTTACGGGGGGGAGAAGATCAAGGACTTGGATTGCTATCAGAGCGACAGCCGTGGCATTGTCCCCGACATGCTATCCAAATGAACATCTCCTTATGAGAAGGCGGAGGATGACACGAGACCCGGAGAGCTCAGAAAGTATCTCTGAGGTGGGGAAGTACCGAAAAGACTCGCGCTACTGTCTGAGGAAGCTGTTAGTGCTTCATTTTTTTTTTATGACTGAATTTCTAATGCACGGATGCAACCAGGGATGAATAAAGGCAGGCTAATGGCAGTCTTGAATCACAAACAAACACGACTCAGACGTTTCGATGCACAATGAAGAAATTCTGAGAAAATATTTTGAAATAATAGACTAAATAAAAGCAAAGAATTGCACATTTTTGCACCATATTTTTGACATCATTGGAACCAAAAAGCAAGGCGTACGAGAATATGGAAAATAATCTAATCACTCACAAGTTCTCACCTTGTTTTTTAATTTTACTGAAGCATCTAAGTCTCATATTCCCAGCAATTTGATTTCTTTGGAGTTCAAAATGCTGAAGATAAATCCATGAGTTAAAGATATCGGTCTTCTCTGACTTCAAAGCATGTAATATCTTCAGAGTCCAAGTCAAATCCCTAAAGAATAAAATTAGCATTCTCCCCTCGGATGCTTATAATCTAGACTAGACTTCCTAACACACAGAACTGCTTAAGGTTATGAATCGCCAAAAAACTTTTGCAGTTTACCTACAAGCCATGTAGGGTATACAGCAAACATGCGGAAGAAGGGATTCTGTGTAGAGGAGATTATAAATGAACATGGCGGTGGCAGGATCATACTCTGGTGAGAGTTAAATACAGGGTAATGCTGGTAGAAACCAAAATCCTAAACTCATGCCTGGTACCATACTGGAGAGCACAGCATCTGCAATGGTGCAGTCAGACCTACAGACAATTGAAAAATCTCTGATAAGACAACACAATATCTGACACACCTTTTAGATTTCGGTTCATCAAAACATATAGAAACCAGATTATTTTCTCCCAATTTGCAACTGTGTTCTACTGTGTGTATGTTTATCACCTAAAATCATATTAAAATACATAAAATCTTGTGGTTACAACAAATAGTTGAGTGTATATAATTGACTTCTAACTTAACCTCCTGAAGTAGAAGTGCATTTTCCCAAACTACACGTTCATGAAACTGTGATAATAAATGTGGCCGGTTTTTCTTCCACAAATGCACACAATTAAACAATTTAACAGACCATCCAATTTTCATGAATGAATCTTTGAAAAAAAAAGACAGACAAATGTTCATTTTATACATATAACACAATATCGGATAAAACTTAAAAAAAATACATAAAGCACACAATGTAACATAGACCTGAGAAATTACAAGCTGCCCCACTAGGGGGCAGTAGAGATTTAGACACCGTACGCAGCCAAATGAGCAGTAGTTCTATTCTCACCATATCTACAGCCCATTTTTCAACTCTGTCTCTATTGGGAAGCACCATATTTCTTCCATTCATGCGTCTCCCATTGACAACAATGTATATTAATGATACATAGGACATGATTTATGCTTCTTGGCACAAACCTAAATGCAGTCTATAGAAATATGGATGTAGGGAAGAGCAAGTTGTACTTTGCTGTAAGTTTGTTTTATTTTTCCACCCGGTCTTCGGTTTACAAGAGGGTACAAGCCAAGGAACATTATTCTCCCTCAGGAGAGAGAGAGAGATGTCTACAAAGAAGCGGATATTTGATTAGAAAAAATGGTCTCTCACTTGCGTCAATCCAAGAAGATATGCAACAAAACACAAGCCTGCATTTATAATCTTTTGTGTATATCCATTTAGCCCCAGTAGTGTTATATGGGGGTTAAAATGATTCAATAATAAGATGGTCAAGACAATAGGAGCCAAATTTAGAGCCGATTTCTTATCTCCCGCAATCAAAATCTCACTTTTCTCTCTTCCATGTAGGTTCTCTACAAAAGTGAGAAATCCAGCCTCTGAAATCCAGCTTCAAGCTATGAAACAGCACTGCACACTTCAATCCACCAGAAAAACCTTCCAAATCCCACTCTAGCGCATTTTACCTCCCCGTTACAGAAGAACAGCCTTTTCCTTAAAGGCGTTCATTTAAGGTGAGCTAAGCTGGCAGCAGTGTAGGTTCCTTTCATCAGAGCTCGGCATAAAGGCATCAGGTACAGTATAATGTGCCAGCTCGCTCTTTTTCAGCGGATCTTTGTGCTTTCTTTCACTCGCAGAATGAGCTCCTGCCTTTTTTTTTTTTTTTTACCTGGGTTCTGGTGAAATGATTCAAATTTTGCAAATTAGATCACCGCTGCTGGCGTTCCAATGCCATGCCAAGGTTTCTTTCATGTCGAGTAAGAAAAAAAAGGTCCTTCACCAGAGAAACAAGCTTTTCTGCCTGCTTTTATACGCCCCACTAAGTGCATTTAGGCCAAGAAAGAAATGTAGCCCAAACAATTTGACATGCTCATGTGAATCTGTCCTCCTGTCTGGGCGCTTTCGTGAGACGTGTCTGCGATGCATCTTGTGTTAGGCTCGTCCCATAACTGAACATCAGCTGCCGTCTGCATGGTCTCAAATGTGCATTGGAAAGTAACACTGCATGGCAAAGAAAGTCTTTATAAAATTGATGCTGCGAGCAGAAAACAAACAGGTTTTTGCTTTTCTCCTCAAGATTTCTACTCAAGGGACAATACACACTTTGTCTCTTTCTACAAGGCTCCTTCACGAGTTCCTGTGTTCCTGAATTATCACGAAAATACACATTTTCATGCCCGTATTCCTGTTAAGTGTCGCTAATCTCTCTGCAGGAGAGACAAGGAAAAGCGCCCAGCTCTCTTTGTTAGCAATAAGCTGATAGGAGAAGGAAAAGACAGCACTGAGGATGGGTGTGTGTGTGTCTCTCTGTGGCCTATTAAGGGCTATTGTTCTGTCTTATCTGCTGGAGACAGCCTGTACAGTCGCCGCCTGCTTTGGCAGGCCTTGTTTATTTCTCTACGATGTGCTGCGGGTCCAATGCTCAGCCCAGAGGGCAGAGGTTAACATACAAGCTTTCCAATCTCATAGCGGCCGTTAATTACAGATTTTGGTTTGAAAAGACAGGTGTGGTTTTGTGAACAAGTTTAAAAGGGCACGTTTGCTAGAGGTATTAATACTTTTGAAACCTCTGAATTCATATGTGATTGATATGTTAGACTGCAAAGGATTAGAATATGTTGCCAATTGGTCAAAGAAGAGATATATCTTATCTATGTTGTGTCGTCTTTAGTTTTATTTTTCTTCTTCTTGTTTAGCTCCATAAACTAGTTTGTTGCAACAGTGCAAATGGCCTAGTTATTTAGTTATTTAGTTTATAATTAAAGTTACTGCACTAAGTAAGAAAGGCTTAAACCAAGTGCACTTCAAGTCTTACACTCACAGCAAACTTTATAAAACGTTACACTTTGCTAGCACTGCATTGGACACGCTATTGCCTTCAGGAGAGCCTTAATTCTTGGAGGATAGGCTACGTTCACTCAGCAGGTAAATGTGACTAAATCCCCATTTCTCCATGGCGGTCTGAATGGCCCAATTCCAATCTTTCAACTAAAAACCATCTGACTTGTGCCACTTCCGTATGTGGTACTAAATCGGATATGTATCTGGTAGTTTTCAAAATGTCTACAGCCTGATCCGTCAAGTTGCATTTTTTACATAATCAGAGATGAGTGTTCTGTCGAGACAGTTTTAAGGACAGGCGCTGACAAGTTACGTCAACAGTGTTTTTGGCATTCTGAAATTTTGAAAGACGTCACTCCTGGTTCCGACGGCACATCCAGACTTCTCTACAGAAGTTGGAGTCAATGCTCCACAAAAGGCCATTGCTGTTATTACTGCTTTCATTTTCTAAGCGTCCTTCATTGTATCACGAACTTAAGACAATAAAGCAGTTTCGAAAATATTCAGACAAGTGTCCGTTGACAGTGATTCCAACAACCATGCCAAGTTTAAGTCACTTAAATCTCCTTTTTTACCCATCCCACCGCTGGCGTTGACTTCTGCAGGTTGTCATGACCACATGTAGATGCCAATTGCACAAAGTCAATGAACTGATTGTCTAATTTGCTATTTGTTTTGACAACTCCAGAAGGCATACCTGATAAAGAGGTTAGCAAGTGTATATGTAGATGAAAAAAGACGGCAAAACTTAAAAAAGCAACAAAAAAAAACTATCTATGGTGATTGGAATACAGCTCAGCCACAACACGATACTTATAAAGCTATGCTCTCAATGAAAGATTGATCTATAAATGGGAATTTAATTCAGTGAGCCTAAGTTCTGTCACAAGAACGTTTTTTGCCAGATCAAATCTATTCTTATTGAGGCTACAAATCAAGAAAAAGAGAGTGATGTAAAGACAAGACGAGGGAACGTGTGAAGTCAAAGAGTGAGGTGAAGTGAAACAGATGGAAGAAGAGAGATGGCGAAGAAAAGGAACGGGGAGAAGTGATGGGAAGTGGTGCAGCCATTGCCTTCCACTGAAGGCTAGGATTGGCCTGCCAAAGGAGGATAAGAGGGAAATAATTATCCGGCCTGTTGAAGCATGACACAGTCCCTTCTCGGGACTGCAGAGAGACAGACTGTTCGTTGTGTCAAAGATTGACTGTGTCACTGGCAGTGGACACTTTTGACAAACAGTCGTGTCTGAAGTTTCACTAAAAGATAAAAAGAAAATCCACAAACTGGTACCTGGATAGCTGTCTGACTGATGCAGGGTGGACACACAGGAATTATATGTTTATCATTTCAAAATTTCATACTTGTCAAACTCAAATTTCTATTTATTTTTTTTTGCAGTTTTTGGACCTCTGAACTGCTTAAATGCAAGAATTTACTTTTTGTTGTAGAGTTAAACAACTCAAAGATGACACTGGCTTTTGAGTTTCAGGGAATGCTACAGGGTGACTTTGCTGTTTTGTGCCACTTGTACTAACTTATACCAGCTCTGTTTGATGTTCAGTAGTCCATTTTTGACAACTCTTTGTACCCTAACCCTAAACATGAATTGGAATGTACTACAATAAATGGAAATGATGTAGTCATAGTAGTTAGAGATTTGACCTAGAACAAGAGGTCCAACTCAACCTGAAAGAGAAGACAGGCAAGTGAGCCGCCGTGGCAAGAACAGCAAGAAGATGACATAGAAGAAGACAACAAAAAAGACAAAGAAGAAGAAAACAAAGTAGTACGAAGAGCCCATTTATTCAGTAAGAAAAAAAATCTGGGAAATTAATATTTTTTCCAAAGTACTTAAATTTATCTGAATTGTACGATACTCAAAACAAACACAATCAAACCAGTTGTTTCTGAATAGAATGTTAAAGAATTAGTTTTTGTAGCTGATGGACTTAATGAAGAGGAAAAATTTAATTTGTTTAGTGTTTGACTTGCCGATAACTGATTTTCCGCTGCACAATCATATAGGAGAAATACATTTTAATGCCTAACCCTGTCTAAATAAACACTAAAGACTTCAAAACCTCAACGCCAAAGATAAATCATTAAAATATCAGTAAAAACATTCAAAAGGCTCGTCAGCAGTTATCAGAAAAGTTTGATTGGAAACAAAAATAAACTTACTGCGAATATGCCACTTTTCAAATAAAATGTAAATAAAAAGATTATTCTAAATCTGTTTTATCTTTTGCATATACCTTTCTCATTCACTATCAGAAAAAAAAACTTCTTTGATGAATAAAAATGATTTTAATGCTCATCTAAAAGGGTAGGAATAACCTTTTGCCTAACTAAGTCCTTGGCAAAAACCTTTATAAATCAATAACAATCAATGATTATGCTCACCTGCATCCAAATCTTTGACCACTCACATATTTTCCTGAGCTCTCACTCACAGTTAAACCCATCAGCTCTTTGATTTCCTGTTTTTTTATCCCCAGTTAAGTCAATAGAAACCCAATCAGGTGCAACAATGGTTTTCTTCCTGCCATAAGAGCTCGTATGGTGAGGGGTGAAAAAAGAGGGGATGGATTGAGAAAGGGTGACGTCTGGTAGATCAGGGAATAGATCCTGGAGATGGCCTTTACTTTAAAATGTGAGGGGAAAAAACTAGCGAGGTTAAAGGCTGTGACATTTTCATCATGGCTGTGTTTAACCAGCCATTCTAAACATTTTATCTGGGGAAAAAAGAAGAAGAAAAGAATAAGGCAGCCTTTCTGAACTTCTATTGAGTCGGGTATTGCCCATCGGGGCTTAGCAGGAGTCAAGCTAAGCCTTAGCATGCGGGACAAGTTGAGCACAATGTTTCACCTTGCTTAACAAGACTTTAGAAGCAAGAGATAATCAGGCTGAACTATTTTGCACAGGACTGACGCTCCAAAACAACAACAACAAAAACAAAAATCAACTGCAAAATTAGCGGCAGTACATGTTGTAATTTCATAGCCACTAATGATTATGATTTGGGTTATAATGGCAGGTTTGGACCAAATGGGATCAGATCTATTTCAGTCCCCGCCATTTGGTGTTGACAGTCGAGACATAAAAAATCTCGCAGCATGTGGTGTTTAATGTTTGCAATCATTCGCCTTCTGATTCACTAACCGCCAGGCTTCCCTATTAAAATCATTCTAAACATGTTTGACAGGTGGGAGAGGCACAAATAATGCTAATTAGAGAAAATAAAAACCGTTATGTGCCAAGCAAACAAAAAAAAAATGCTCCAATGCGTCCTGATTAAAAGGATTTATTTACACCGTTTCTGTTTTCCCCTTTTTCTCTCCAAAGGTAATTCTTTAATTTGTTTTCCTTTAAAAATGCAGGACAAGCAAGCAAGAGCTGTTTGACTGATCTCGCTTTCTTTTCGGCGCTCTATTGCAACGGTATGTAATCACTCGAGAATCATCAGGTTGCTTCATGACTGCGTTCATCACTGTATTTACTTTCAGTTGATATGCGAAGCTGTTGTCAAGACAAGAAACAGAAAATAGGTCGTTACTCTTTGTGTGAGGTGGATGGTGCAAGACTCGTATAGTGGAAAAAAAATGCTTTCTTTATTCTTTATTTCTTTCCAAATAAACCTCGTCCTCGTCAAGCTGTAAACTCCTGTAACTAACAAAGCCTGTGATAACTTGTTCCACATTTTCACTTCATGCATAATTTAATCAAACTCTTGAACCCTCTCCTTGTTGGGTAACAGAGAAAACGTGTAGTTTTATTCCATAAAAGCAAAGCTGTCGCACGAAATGGTAACATTACTCCTCCGGAGAAACACAACAAGTAAAAAGAAAAAAAAAAAAAAAAAAGACCCACAATAGCGTCTATAAAAAATTTATTTTAAAGACACTCTAAAACAAAGTCTTATGCTGTTGAACAAAACTTGTTTCAGTCTCAAGCTCTCACTCTCATCTGGAGCACAAGTAAACACATACTTAAGCTTATTAACAATAACCATCACGCTGTTGGAGATTTCCATTACGGAGATTAAATGTCTTTCCCACCAAACCTCAGACATCTCATATGCAGGACAGCCGTGTTGCGCCACAGATCGGGTCAAACGCTACAATAAAGCAATGGTCACAGCACGGCCTTCGAAGAAACAATCTAAATGTATCCAATTATACGACATAAAAATATTCATCCAAGGTGCAATGACTTTTTCATTTAAGAATTTCACACTTTTCTAAACCCAGACTTCTACAGTTCACAGTTCTTTGTGCTTTTATTTAGTCTATCCATCAACCCATCCATCGTCTTCCTCTAATCCAAATTCAGTTGCGCGCTCAACAGGCACTAGAAACCATTGTTTCTGCACGAAGACTTGCAGAATTCCTGCTTGTTGTGGGCACTCACAGGATCACAGCGGATGGAGAAGAAGGTATGTGACAGGAAAGTTCAGGGTCTCACTTTTGCTTTTCACAGATTATATCGTTCTGTTGCCGTCCGATGGCCATGACCTCCATTATGCACTTGAGCGACTCGCAGCCAAGTGTGAGGCGGCCGGCATGAGAGTCAGTTCCTCAGACGCTGAGGGGAAAAGGTGGAATGTTCCTTCCAGGTCGGAGGTCAATATTTGCTTCAAGCGGAGGCGTCCTGAAACAGTGTCGCAGTTAAAGACTTTCCTCATATTGTGCAGCTCTAATCCAAACACATAAAACTGTTCATCTTTTTGTTTCGATGGGCAAAACTGGGTATTTGTGAAAATATGTTTAACGAAACCTTCTTTCTTCCAAATGTTTTGCTCAAAGCGCTCAAAGCTAGAGGACTACTCTAATCAAAATGCACAAGGCTAATGTTTCTATAGCTTCTGCATCGTTTTTGCACTCGAGTTGTTATATGAATCTGGAGCTTCTGAAAGTCAGCTTTGCAAGACATGCTTTGCTACGCTGCACATCGTTTTGTAATGGAGATACAAAACAGCTGCGCGTGTTGTTATTTTTGGAAGCACAGGATCAATTTGATGTTGAAAGGCTTCATGGAGTTGTTAACAGATAGGCTCGGATAGCCACTACAGCAGGTGCTGAGCATAGAACCGAGATGGCAAGAATGGCTACTGGAGAATTTCAAAACCCCACATTGAGAAGGGTTAATACCCCAAAACATCTGCAGTTATTGTCCTGAGAAGAACTGTCCTTTAATCTAGAAAGCAAAGTGTTCATGACAGTAGGGCTGATCTGATTTTAGCACTGCTTAATATGGAAACTTCTTTCAATATAGAGAACAGAAACTAAATCAAAAACCAAAACTGTGGCCCTCTACATACCATAGACTAAACACTAAGTGTGCTTAAATATCATGTTATCAGTCAAATAAATGCTGTTTTTGCCTGTTTGCTGCCAAATTATATCAATCAGTCCCTCCAGTTTCTCGAGAATTATCGTGGAAATTCACACAAAATCAACAACTTTTTTGGTGCCATCAATTGGGAGTTTATTGCAGATTTTTCTCAAAAATTGTTAAAAACTTTCTCACTTGTGCTAAGCAGCTGCTTCAGTCTTAGATGATGTCAGATTATAGCCCATGATCTATACAGCGAGTAACAAAAAGTCGCACTTACCGTCACAAATAAGCGTAAATACGGCAAATATTTCCGAATTAGTACCACCAACACGACATCCTGGAGGAACTGAAAAGATGTTCAATAATACTATTTAATTTTAAGGATTTATTGACATTTTAACAGCTTTTGAACAGGTTTTATCAATGCATTCTGGCATAATCGGCCCTTTATAAGCAATGGCGATCTTGATTTGGCCCAAAACAAAAATGAGTTTGACACCTAGCGTGATCTTTAATCAAATATATCCAGGTTTTCATCGTTTTTTTATTCAAATTTAATAAAACCTTTAGAGATGCACGACACATCAAAATCCACAGGAAAGAGAGAGACACCACACACGATGCAGAGGGAGGACGGGAGAGCCGCCTCTGTAGTGAACAGGGGATCTGTCAGATATCATGTACAACTCCCATCCTGCTGCTCACCTCAGGGTATCACAATCTCCCTGAACCCCTTCTATGTACTTACACTCACCAACACACACAAACCATTTTGTGCTGAATTGAACTCAACAATTGCAGCCAACGTAGGGCAAGCATATTATTCATTCCTGGAGGGAGTCGTGTCATTACTGACAGGCAGACATAAATATTCCTGAACCCCTTCACCAAGGGTTAATAGCTGTCCATCAGACAGCAGTGGCACACACAGGGCTGTGTGTGCCCAGTGTGGACACACACAGTATGGGTGCGTTCAATGGTATACCAAGGTTATTTGTGAAGATTGGGGAAAAAGAAAGAAGGGATAGAAGACGATGGTTAATATCAGTTTAGCATGTTTAAAAGAAAAAGAAAAATACCATCCACACACCTAAGGCTACATGATTTTCTCGCCAATTCACAATGACGTCTGAGTTAAAAAGTTTCAACAATGTTTTTGTGTTGTCTCTTAGGCTGCTTCGCTCAGAGCAAGAATTATTTCATTAGACTGAAGGAATGCACGACAGTCGGGGAATAGCATACCTAATCACCTCAGAGCCCCGGTACAACAAACCAGCAGCTGAATATGAAAGTGCCAACATTTCCCACTTTGTTCCTAATGCCGCACGGCCAATCAAAATTAATTTATTTTAATGTATGCACACAGAAGGTCAATTATCCAAATGATTCCAGTTCAGATTGCACCTGATCTTGGGAGCCAATGAGGCTTGGAAAGGGCAGATGGGTGTTCTTTGCAAGGCAAATCATCACCCCAACTTTTTTTTTTTTTTTTGTGTCACCTCCGTACCATTTACATGTCCAAAATGCGTGGACCGTTTTCTCACCTTAAGTGAAATGCATTCCAGTAATACATAAATAACTTAACATTTAACTTGCGCAGAAGGAGCGAGGCCAAAGAGTAGACCAAGACGAAAATTTCCATATAAGATACGAAACTCAGCGGTTTATCTTAAAGTCTGAGAAGTAAAAGAAAAATCAGAATTTCACAAAGGAAGTGAGTATGGTAAATACAACCATGAATTACCATCACACGACATACTTCATTATTGATTTAAACATTATGTTTCATTGTGTATTATTTATCTTTACAGTGTTTCAGTCTGTTGAGGTTCATCCATAGATCCTCGTCATTCTAACTTTAACCAGCCAATGTCTTTTGTTACACATTTGTTAAAACTGTTACTATGTCTTGACAGTATAATATGTGACAGAAAATCTGTAAATGTTTTTGTTCAACCCACTGCTTTACTAATGGTTGGAACTACACTCATTGACTAGTGACGGATTTGTTAGTCACAGTTTACCTTGGCGTTCCACAAAGTTCACTGCTTGGGACAATGGACTTTATGCTTTCATTTCCTTGTGTTGAAGCCATTGTACAGCATGGGATGAGCTTTCATTGTCATGCTAATGACACTTAGCTATTTTCAGTCGCAAAGGGTGAAGGCCAGGCTCTATTAAACAGATTAAGCCTTGATTTATATAGATTAATTACACAAAAACTGATGTTTTCCAACATTTTATGAATTGCTTATAGCTAATGAAAGCCCAACAATTAAGATTAGATCAAGAAAAAAGAAATTATATAGAAATGTTAGCATATCTTTAATAAGGCTGTAATTTTCAAAAGGTGCTTTTAATCTGAGAAGCGAGCCCCATCAGAACGCTCATACTCTAACGTAAGGTTATTGACTGCATTTCAGATAAAGCATCTCGGGCAGTGAGAGTTCATCAACTTGGCTAATCATATTCCCGTGAGACCTAAGAGAATCATTTCAGATGCCGAATAATCTGCCTGCCAAATATTGCATCAGCACAAGTTGATCTAGTAACAATAACTGTGATTTCATGCGTTGTTTTTAGAAACAACTTGTCTGAGAGTGATAAAGACTTACAATACTTTATTATTCAAACGGAATGGCATTACGTTACGTCTAAATACTGATTTTTTTAAAAAAGAATGAGTTGAGAAGGACTGACGAAAAAAAAAAAGTCTTTGCAAAAATGTGTCAATTTTAAAGTGCAGTTTGGACCTTACTTTCCTCACAATACAGTAAGTGGCACTGTTACAGTAATTTTCATCTGAATACGTTTCATTGAGGCTCACAGCAACACAGAGCAACAGTTTCCTCAGAATACATGAAAAGCTGAAGTGACTCCTTTAACTTGTGAGACAAGGGAATGGTAGCCAACATGAAAAGACCAGATAGGTAGAAGAAATGACACACTAAACAGCTCAAATAGAGCAGCACAGTACATAAAAATGTTTGGACTGGTAATAGTAGATGAAAAGAGTGGACAGCTGTTGTCAGTATTACAAGTGAAGAGAGAGAGAGGCCAAGGAAAGATCCTACAAGATCGATGATTTGTTTCTTAGCCTCCTCAGAGATCAATTTATTGTCTTTATGTGTAATTCGGAACTCAACCGAACAGAAAGTATTCACTCTCTACTTTGGTTTGTCAGTCTTCAACTACTCCCCATGCGGTTCCTACCGGGTCTGGAGAACTGAGCTTTAAATTTACACAGACAAACCTGTTCACAACAGATGGGAGCAATTAAAGTTTGATTTTCAAAGACCTGCATATGAATCTGAAAACTGATGAGATTTCTATTTGATTCCCGCTTTTCCTGCTGGTTTCTTTCTTAACTAAGAGCTGTTGCAATAAAAAAAAACATCTGCTAATCTCAAGTTTTATTAAACCGAAAAGAAGAATTTATTTTATAGAGGATCTCACGGACGTCTTACAGGAAAAGGGAATCAACCGGTCGCTCCCTGCTGACTTTGATAGAGCTGAAGAGCAGCGAACAGCACATTAATTAGCTGTTACTGGTTTCCTCAGGTATTAGAGGGATCAAAGAAAGCAATAAAAGTCTCAGGAGAAACTGAAGAGGCCGACCGGCTCTCAGATCGATAGAGGTCACATCTACAGGCTTTCTCTATATCACGGCGGCCAACTAAGCTCAACAAATAATGTGACCTTTGAACTCCAACAGAAGATGATTCAATTGACTTGAGGTGTCGGATCAACGTACGGGTTGCTTTACTTACAAATGCAAGCAAATCCTTCCAGCGGGCTGCAAATAGTGGATCCACACAACCTGGTGCACATCTCCTAACATTTCCCTGGAAAACTCAGAAACTAGAACCTGTTGTTCCAAAGTGCTTACACACTGCTGTTAAAAAGTGATGCAACATAATGGCAAACTTTCTGAAAACAATTCAGTTTGTATTCCCACAAAAAAAAATCTAAACTTTTTTTCACCAACATTGTAACAGTATTTTTCAGTCAAATGAAAATGTAATATATCAGCTATTTTTTTGCTCTATTTTTAGCTTCCATATTACAATGTAAATGAGGCAATATTTTTACAAATGCAAAAGTATCCACCTTTCTATGACAAATTCAGCAAACACTAAATTTGTCATAGAGATGATTTATTAAAGTGCATTTGATTTAGATACTTGGTTAACACATTACAGACAATGCTGTAGTTGATTCCAGTCATGAAATAAAGCAATTTGTTAGTGATCTGGGGGTTATTTGTATTTTCCTGGCACATGGTGCCATTTTGTAGCACAATCGGGTAAATACGTTGCCTTCAATTGTTTTGAAAATGCTCTATGTGTCAAAAACTTAAAACAAATTTGACTTTACCTGAAGCTCCAGGTAAGAAGCAGCGTACTGTATGAGCAAGAATTAGGGTAACCCAAACAGGTTTTCAAAGGGGCATTCAAGGATTTCTCTAACATGCATGAGAAATCCTTGGTTAACACATTAGAACAAAAAACAAAAACAACAAACAATTTTGAATAATAACCCCCTTTAAAATCCTATTTGTGAAGCGACTGGTCAGGCTCAATGAAACAGAGTAATCCTAGAAGCCTTGCTGATTACATTTATGTAAGATTATTATTTTGTGAAACTGATCAACCATAATCACTATTACTGTACGTATGCATTAAAGAGATTAGAAAATGTTCTGAAATTATGTTCGATCGAATCATTACAAAGATCAAACAACAACCCCAAACATACTCCTTCAGCAAAAACTTACATGCAAACAACCCAACATCCAACACAGAGATGTACTCTCCACATTCCTAAGTTCACAAAAACACTATTATTACCCAGGAGATTAACTTACAACATCTTTAAATACATGATGAACCAGGAACCTAAATTGTGTGATGACGGAATGATTCTGCTAAATGGACCATATGGAGTTTGGAAATTACTTTGTCAACATTTGTTGACGGGTTATTGAAACCAGATGCATTTCTGGTTTCAATAACCAGAAATGCATATGTGCATGCGGTGCACATAGCAGTGGCCTGGCGGTACAGCCAGGTAATACACACAAGCTGCCGATAAATCAGTTGGAAGGCTGCCAACATAAGCGCCCTCTAGTGGACGACACGCAATGTATTGCAGGTAAGTTCAGGGTTTTAGGTGAACTGTGTTCCAGTAAAAGAGTTACCATATCTTCAGGGGATGCAGTTAGTGAGTTTAAAACTCTTGTCCATCAGCAGTGGTCACACTTCTGCTAATCAGCTAGTGCGCTAATAGCAGAGCTAATTTTTTGTTTGATGATTCAAGCTTTTTGCTTTAAAAACATTTTGCTCACTTAGTTTCCCCTAAATTAATTTTTCTAGTTCAATTCTAAAGCACCACTTTACTTGGCAGTTTTTTATTTTTTTTTAATAAAATTTGACATTTGTGTTGAAGTCTTGGTTATTGGCTGTTAAAAATCCGTCAGGCAGCTAGACGTTTTTGTTTGTGCTATTATTTCAAAGTGGGTGAAGACTGTTTATTCTTCACTCTTATTCATAGCCACCTCTCCATGAGATTAAATTAGTTATCATTTTTTTTGTTTTTCTTACCAACCACTGAAACAACCGTTAGGATTGTTACGTCTGAATGTTATTCTACATCCAAAATTACTTTTACTATGCTTTATAGAGGCTTTATAAACAACATGGTTCGTATTTCTGTTTGAGCCTCAGGACTAATCTTACATAATTAATATAGTTTCCTTTTTTGTTTTGTTTCCACCTTCCCACATGTTTGCACTAGTACTTATCTTAAGCATTTTCCTGGTAGCAGGTATGGGTGCTCAAACTTGGGACATGAATCTGGATAAAATACAGTTTGCAGGGATGAAAAATGAACTGCAGAGCCGCGGTGGAGAAGCATGAGCGAAGGTTCTGTTGAGGCACTGTACAGACAGCAAAATGAGAAACTGCAGAAGATGAGAGGAGAGAGAGGGAAGTTCTCGATGGATGTGTAAAATGGGTGGAAGAGTGGAGTGGGGGGTTGTCCTAGCAGTGATTACATTGTCCATCAGGCCGCAGGACGGCCTGCATCGGCCCACAGGATTGATGTTTGACAGAATAATTAGAAAACTGTCTCAGGCTGTAATCACTGGAGCTCATCTTGCAGAAGACGACTTCCATTCCCTCGCCGCCACACACGCAAACACACCCACAGGCACACGCACGCGCAAGTGGGAGCCATCTGTGGTTGGCTGGGTGTACGGGACGGCGGCTTGATAGAGTGGTAGGATGGGAGTGTTCCAGTTTATTCTTAACCAGCTGAAAGACTTTATCTGCAGAGGTGGGGACAGCAGAGGAGCGCGGCACCTCACACGCTGGTTTACCGAGGGCGGGAGGAGCGGGGGGACGCACTGGCGATTTTAAAGGTGCGCTGTGACTATTTATGGAGCGAGGGTAGAAGAATGAATTGAGTGGAGTTTTATCGCCGTGGCTGGCAGAACCCACACATACTCTAACCCTCCCCTCTTTTGACTCGATTAGTTCAGAGCTACCGTTTCAGTGCTGCATCCATCAGTGCAGATACTTGACAAAGTCCAGACCGGCAGCTCCTGTGGGAGGAAATGTCTCTGCAGGCTTTTATTTATTGCTGCCCAACAATGAGCTTTACATTTTGGAGACGCAGCACACCACTGAAATGTGAAATATTTATTCTAAAACATTTAAGCATTCCTGCCTAAATCGACTTTCGTCCAAAAAAAAAAAAAAAAAAAAAAAAAAAAGGTGGGGATTTTTCTTTCTTTTTTGTTTTTTTGCAAATGTCACTTTTGGTAGGAGTAGCCCAAATCTGAAGTGATTTGAGTTACTTTGCTCAAATCAAATAGTAGCTTTGTAAATTACAAAATTCATGTAAACTTTAGATATTTACTCACTTTCAGACCTTTGGTTCACTTTTGTTTTGTGATGAAAAGAAAAACAGATGGAGCATCACCTTAAAGCTTTTTACAAGTGCCACACAAGATCAGTGTAAAACAAGACGTCATTTATTAGTCAGTCAATGTTGTTTAGGAAAAGAAGCTTTTGAACGCTGACCAAATAGGTAGCACTTTATTTGAAGGGCTGTGCATAGGTCTGACATGACACCGTCATAAACATGAAGGAGTCTTTATGAATGTTTATGACTGTTGCCATGAAGTGTCTTTCGGTAAATAATGACACTTTTAATGCAAAGTCACTTTAAAAGTTGCATTAAAAGTCAATTAAAAGTGTCAACTTTGCATTAAAGTGTCATTAGTTACCAAATAATGCAAATTTGCACTTTTAATTGACTTTTAATGCAACTTTTAAAGTGACTTTGCATTAAAAGTGTCATTATTTACAGAAAGACACTTCATGACAACAGTCCTAAACATTCATGAAGACTCTTTCATGTTCATAACAGGTGCCATGTCAGTCTTATGCACACCCCTTCAAATAAAGTGCTACCAAAGCATAAGCATACATAAAGATCAGATTAAAAAAATCAAAGATTAGCAGGTCAGCAGTTTCTTAATGTCATGTCAAAAATACCAACGTACACAATCTGTCGAGATAGGGAGGTCTTGAAAAAATTATAATTTGTCGTCAGACTAAGTTACGGCAAAGCACACACTCATCAGGAACTCATTAGATACACTGATTCAATTGTTTATTACAGAAAGAAAAAACTGCAGAGCTAAGCACATGGCAGCTGCCTAATATATTCAGACATCTAGATGTTTTAAAGATGACTTGCTGAAATTTAAGCCAAATGTCAGAATGGTAAATAAATGGACTTTGAGTGATTTTGAACAAGGTTCGGTTGTTGATACCAGGCAGGACAGTCTGACCATTTCAGAAAGTGCTGAAATAATGGGATTTTCAAGCACAATTATTTATCAGGCTTACAGCGGATGGCCTGACACAGAAAAAAATAATCAGAATGTGAAACTGGAAACACCTTGTTTATGTCAGAGGAAGACAGGCAGACCGGTTCAAGATGATGAAAAGGCAACTGTAGCTCAAGCGAGCAGATTTCACAATAAAGGTGTACAGAATACAATCGTTGAACACACAACATGTCAAACTTCAAGTCAAAACCTAAAACTAAAGCCAAAAACTCACAGCAGCAGCCAATGCTGCCAGCTCAGAGCAAGAAAACGGGGCTACAATTCACACTGGCTCACTAAAACTGGGCAGAAATAAGCTGGAACATTTCCACCAGGTCAAATAAGTGACAAGTTTGGTTTAGGGATACGAGATATGATGATCTTAGGTTGTCAATGATTAGATAGTGTCTCTTAATTATCATTTATTTTTTAAATATGCATGTCTTAAAGGCATATTCCATGCATCAATGTTTTTTGCTCTTGTACTTTAGAAATGAAAAACCTAGTTTTAATGATTGTGGTAGGCAGTAGTACAGTATTGTTAGCTGCAAATTGATTTACCATTAAAACTATATTCAGTGTATTTTACAATCATCCATCAAACATCTTTGTGTCACAGCAGCCATGAGCAGAAGGCAATCAAAGTAAAGCAGGATTATTAAAACTGTCACATAGCATCCGGTGTTTAATGTTGCTGTACTTTGGACTGTTTAGTTGTGCAAGAAAGGCATTTTGAGCAAGTTTTGTGCTCACTAATTCGAGAAAAATGTCCAATAGCAACCCCCTCCTACAAGCTTCATAGAGACCGATGTTGAGTTAGCGAACATTTAGTAAGCCACTCAACTCATTCACAGCATTTGAATTCTAGCCGTGTAGCAAGCATCTGCCACAAAACATCCTTCTCCTAAATCTTGATGCGTCATGTTTTTTTCCCTTTATGATTGAAATTGTGATTATGTTTAATTCAAGTGTTTATTAGAAACACCTTAAGTTGGGCTGCGGTTGTCTTTGAATACATGTGGTATTAACTTGCACATTTGAGTGGTGTACATATAATATTAGCATACGTTTGTTGCTATGGTTTGTCAGTGTAGATTTTTCAGTGTAGCTATAGGAGCAGACTTAGGTTGTTGACTTGTCTTCTCTCTATGCTTCTTCAATCTACTCCTATCTTCTTGTTTCCCTTTTCAACCTTTTCCATTTCTTTTATCCATTCTTTTACATCTTGGTGTCTGTTGCATTTTATATAAATAAAAAGAAATTCCTAAATAACGTTTTATTTATATATCAAATAGAGCATTGTGACGTACTTACAGTGAGAGTAAATGTTTCGGGCCTGACCTTGGCACTCGGATAACAATTCTGAGGATAAGACATGTTCAAATAACAAAAAATAAAAACTGAGACAAAGGTATCCCAATTTTTAGGGGATACCTTGCACAAAGGTGCAAGGGATACCTTTGCACCCCAATTTATCACCCCAATTACAGCTGCCACACTAATCCTACCCCTAGCCTTAAGCCAGAACTGGTTGTAAACAACATGTAAGCATGGTCAAACCCTGTATTATATTGCAAAGCACTTTGTCTTATTCCCTCTTGCCACAACATTCAGTACAACCTTCAGAACTTTTGTGAAGGCTCCACAAAAGGGTCATATGCCATTGTTGGGAAAAACAACAATGGCAAAACAACATCGAGTCCTACAAGTTGCATTGTAAGACTCAGTGTAATTTACATTAGACATTGAGTCTAACTGTAAGTTGCACGTGATCCATCTCAATAAAAAGCCCACTGTCTGCAGTTTCCTTAGTGCGCAGCATGTTTTAAACCAATCAGGAAAGGAAACAATATCCCTTAAAAAGGTCTGAACCCAACATCAAAGAATGTTTTAATAAGATCATAGCCAACTCATCCTGAGCTACAATATTGCAGGTTAATCCCATGAAATTGTAGCTCCCCTATTGCCCTCAGGTCAAGCTACATTGATGCTTCTATGAAAAGCATCAGATTTCCTGTGTACATCCTTCAGATCCTCCAGAGTACCACCTGAATGTCATCATTGTCTTTTAATCAAATCAAACTCGATCAAAGAGAACATACAAAATAGGGGACTGGAGTGTGTACTGAAAAAGAAACTTGAGCTTCTTTAACAAAGCCATCCACCAGGATCCATTAAGAATCCATTAGGAGCAGAGAACATTGGGTACACTTGTCCACATTTTGATCCACACAAATATCCAGCAGAAGGTTCCCTTTATGAAGGATTTTGTGACATTTTAGAGCACTGATATGGTGCGTTTTAATGATTACAATAAATCAGAGCAAAAGGCCTTTTGAGTTCGTCGCCTTGGCAACAAAACCTTCTATAAATCGAATGGCCTACCACCCGTAGACTCGGAAGAATGGAGCAGGCATGTCAGGTTCAGAAAATGTGAGGATATTTGTTTTATTTTTACATCAGTCTGAAAGAGTCCATATTCAAACACACCATAGGAAACGAAAAAAAAAACAAAATTACAACAAGAGCCAAGACGAAGATGAACACTTGGGTTTGGCGGCAGATGCTGTTGTGTGGATCATTTGAAATTTTAGTGCGCTCCATCAGCAACAGAAAAACTACTTTCTGTGCCTTTAGAGTGCATCTCGGTTTCCCCACAGCGCAAATCTCCTGTCCATCTGTATCTTCTTTTGGCAGCAGCAGCTGATGGTGACAGAGATACTAGTGCGGCGGAGCCGTGTTTTACATTGCCTCAGCTGCCTGGTGAACAAGGCGGGCCGCTGTAGCGGCAGACAATCATGTAAACCCAGATAGAAAACAAGGGATTTAGCTGCATCAAGCAATCTGACAACACGGGTTTTTCTACCAGCTGCCATTTATGATGAATGTAGTGATACTAATGAGTGAGTAAAGAACAGGGTTACTGTGGATTTTCCCCTGAAATGTTCTAGATTTTTTTTTAAACATTCTGGATATTTAAGTAGATGGGAAAAAAAAAACACAATAGGCTGAATTTTGGCTCAATTTGCAAATGTGGAAAAGCGCAATATTGCTGCAAATTTTTCAATGTCTGGACAACCTGAGAAGGCCTCAATTTCAAATTCAACCAAGGAATAAATTAGAATAAGTCACTAAAAAAACACACACACATTGGGAGCCCCCACAGAGCATCTCATCGATTCAGGTGTATGAACTGGCTCCTTTAACAAACATTGGACGTGTAATGCTTTAAGAGTTTACTGGTGTCTCAGTTTATGGACCGTTTAAGGTTGTTTTATTTTTACGATTATGTCTTACAGCTAATAGAAACTAAAAATATGAATATTGTATTGCAGAAATGGTAAAAAAGAAAAATCTACCATATACTGCAATGCACATGCACTCCATTCCTGCTCGAGGCTTTTTTACACAACTAAAATCCCAGATTTAAGTTTTTCAGAAAATTAGAGTACTTCATAAAATCCATAAGACTATGGAATGCAGAAATGTGTACATGTGTGTCCATTTACTGTGCAATAGACATACTCAATATTTAACTGTATGTACTTTTGCATCAGTGATCAATGCAGCATGGCATGAGGAGGATCAGCCTGTGGGTCTGCTGAGGTGTGAAGAATAGACAGAGTGCCTTAAGAAGAAGCCTGTGGGGCGTCTGTTGGCTCCGCTGTTTCTTCTTCCTCTTGACAACACTCCACAGATTCTTTGTGCAGTTCAGGTTAGGTCATTTTACTGACAATCAAGCACAGTAACACGATAGTCATTAGAGCCGACACTGATACTTTTGGCAGTGTGGGCAGGTGCAAAGTCCTGCTTCAAATCAAAATCAGCAAAGGGAAGCAACTGCATCCTCTTACTTTCATGGAAAACTCCTGCTCTGACTTTGGGCTTGATGAAGCAGCGTTGACCAACAGGAGCAGGTGACGTGGCTTCTCAAATTATCATCGACTCTGGAAGCTTCACACAGGACCTTAATGACCTGGACTCCAAGTGTATCGGACTGCATGACCCGTATTTCTTAAGAAAATGCTACGTTTACATTAGTCCAGTGCGGACGCTCCAGACGCCTCTGGCTCAAGAGGGGAAAAACTTAAATCATAGTCAATAAACACAAATACTGTTTCTCAAGCTGTGAAATGAAACCTCATTGGTTCACTTTAAGTACCGATTTAAATGATATGATGTAATGAAATACAAGTGTACATTGACATGATATATCTAGACTGGGTTACTCTTCACTAGATTCAGCTTCTTTAATTCAGCAGTTTGCGATTTGTGATGTATATTGTTTTAGAAAAATTTAAAACAACTGGAAGGTCAGAGCTTTGTTTCGTGTGTGAATCAGAGCCAATTGAAGTGTGGAGCTCCTATTTAAAGATGGAATCATTCATAGCCAAACACTAAAAATGTAATAGTGAAATGGGCATTTTATTTTGTAAAACTAACTCAAAAGCCAACAACATCAATGAGCTAGTCAAAATGTAAGTTGAGATGTTGCAAACAGAACGTAAAGGGCATCGACTACAAATAAATCAGTGAAAAAATTATGTTATTTTTCAGAAAACATAGAATTTTATGTTTTAGACAATGGAGTAATAAAGGAAAATGTCTGGAAACTCAGGCATTTTTCATATCTAGACTCTTAAAAAAAAACAATAGAGACAATTCCTGATTTTTTCCAATACATTTTCCAATAACAAATCCAGGCAAAGAACGTAGCTGTACACGTTTAACACTACGGCTATATGTCTAATGCCAACGTCAGACTGTTTTCTGGAGGCATATTGCGTGTGTGTGTTTCCACACGGACGTCATCTATTCTGACCGGCAGCGTAAAAACAACGCAAGAGCCGATCTCTCAGGAGATTTGACAGGAGGGTGTTTCATGTGAGCCTCATTGTCTTTCCATTACAGCCGATAATAAAGAACTGCGCGGATCAGACAAGAGGCTCGTATCAAATCGGGCCTGGAAAAGCCAATTATAGTGACAATAATCTCTCGCTGTACCGCTGCAGGCATGTCTCGCTATACAAAGCAACAAATACCTGAAACAAGACAGACTGGGAGGGAAACTGTTGAGATGAGAGAAGA
Organism: Girardinus metallicus; assembly: GCA_903067095.1. Taxonomy (NCBI): domain Eukaryota; kingdom Metazoa; phylum Chordata; class Actinopteri; order Cyprinodontiformes; family Poeciliidae; genus Girardinus; species Girardinus metallicus. The sequence continues at coordinate 27,481 of CAEGAE010039771.1, forward strand.
CAATTAAAGAGATACTGTGCGGAGAACAGCTAATTAGGCCTCACAGCTGGCAGAAAGATTTCATATTTCAAGAGCACAGCTTTGGGATTTTGAGGAATTTAGATGGTTTTGACAAACTGCTGGAATATTTAGAAATGTCTGGGCACTCAAGAGAAAAATGTACCTGTACTCATTTTGAATGAAGCGTTTATGTGTCTCTGCAACTTTTCATCGGGCCATGAAACGGTTCCATTTCCTTTGGTGGAAACAACAGAAAATGTACTTTTGTCTTAAAAGGTGAACAGATAGTTAATCTTCTTAACACCAGCACAAATATATGGTGATACTATGGCATTGATGTACAAGCATTTCTTGGGAATGTGCTTGCATTGTCTAACACGTCAGCTAATGATGCAAGACGCACTTTGAGCAAGTATCGCCAAACCGGTAAGGCTTTGGTACGCTGCTAACAGCCCTTACTTTTACGGAGCCAATTAATTTACAACAACATTAGAAAGCAATTAAACTGTGATGCAATCATTAAAAAACAAATTTAGAAGACCATCAAACCCTTTAGCAGCCAAGTAGCAAAGAAAAAGGGCTGCGTTTTGTTGTGTCAGTGCACGGCTCAGTGAGCACAAATGGTCTCATCATTCGAGTCGCTGAGTGGCCTCACATAAGACAAGAAGACACATCAAACAAGAGAGGACATGACAGGTGGGTGTTTTCCTCCAAACCAGTTTCAGTACAATAACTAGGCCAGTTTCTAACTGGTTCTATAAAGGAATCTTTAAAACTCTAAATGTCTCTCTTAGTAAATGTTTGACCCTACCCGTCTTTTAGTCAGAACTTTTGCAGATGGGCAGAGTAAAAGCAAAAAGTTTAACCACACCAATTATTCTACTCAGTATCAGCAAACAGATGCTATGCTTCCTTTCCTAGTTGTTTTTTAGGGTGAATTCACACCAGCCCTGTTTGGTCCACTTTAATTGAACTCTAGTTTGTTTGCCTAGAACGTCTGGTTCTAGGCAATCGAACTCCAACGCAATGGTCCGCCAACAAACCTAGTTATTGGTTAGGCTGAAGTGAACTTTGGTGCGGTTTGAATGCCAAGCAGACCGAAGACCACTCTAAATGCAGGAAATGCTTTATAATGCAGGGCATTCTGGATAAATACAAACAAAACAAATGTTTGAGTCGAGCGCTAACGGGAAAATGGTTTGTGATCTTTTGCCAAAGACAAACGAGAAATCCTACAACTGCTAAAATCTGACAACACTCCTTTTTGTTTCCATTTCATGAGGGAGAAAGTTGAGCTCAGTATCCAGTACAGAAGTCTTTTCAAATGGTTGGTTTGTTTGACACAAAGCAGTGTGAAAGCAATACGCACCAACTGAAAATGTAACAAAAGTTGCAATTTCGTTGCCTAATCTTACCAAGTCTACCCTACTGTCCGGTGTGAAAACACTGCTTTGCAATCCGAAGCAGCTCATCTCTGTGTAACCTCCTTTTCCAATGGTGCCTTGTACCAACTGAGACATTTTTCCGCTGGTCCAGCAAACAGCTGGTGCTGAGATTGCAGCAGTTTCAGTGTCAAATGACAGCCAGATCCAGAGCTTTTGGTGATTGAAACACAAAGAACTGGTGTCAATTTAATACTAGAAGAGGATTGTTTGGGAAACAAAATATCCTGTAAGACTTTCGTTTTTATTTAATTATGTACAAAACCAGCCCAGTAAATGCTACTTCTGACAATATTTTGAAAATCTAAAGATAATAAATGAGAACCGATGACGGTGGAAGATGTGTGGATGGACAGATGTCTAAGTTTTATGTCCATTTAGTCCTCAACAAAAAGTTGCTCTGCCACATGCAGATCCCCTCTGTCTGCAGCTTCCAAAGGCCGTATTGGTACCCCTCTCCCCCGGTCCGGCCTCTACCCGACCACCACAGTGTGAACCAGGTGATGTGATGACAAAATGCTCCTGGCAGCAATAAGAGAACAAGGAGCGTGCTGCTCAATTAGCCTGAGCTCCAATCCTAGATCCTCTATTGATTTCAAGACAATGAGGAATGGCAGACAGGGGAAAGCTCAATCAGACATAACCAGGGGACTTGTCTCTCTCCATTTCTGACTGTACAGGTGTGTGTGTGTGTGTGGGCGTGCGCTGGGGTGTGTAGGGTTATGTGAAAATCAAATGGGAACAAATTGATGGCAAGACAAAGTCTTGAGGTGGGGTGAATACATTAGCAATCTATGCCCTTTATTCAAACATAATGGTTAAGTAATAACTCTGTTGACTGACGAGGCAGCCAAAAAAAAGCCAGAAGTGTTTAAAAGTATGCTGTGCCCTTCTAATGCAGATCAAATGGAGAAGAAGATGGACAAGGCATTAGGTCCCAAAAGGGCAAATCAACCCGACAGGTCGGCTACATCTCTACCCATTTCCATCTCTTCTTTAAATTAACCTTCGGCAAAGAGTGCAGACTCACATTGTTTGCCCTTCACGTTCCAGTTGAACCCTCCCAGAATGGTGCAAATTGGACATTATTGCTTTGATTCACGAACATTAATCACGATCAATTGGCAAGGGCAGCTCTCCATCAATCTTACGTTTTATTATTATGCATTTTCAAGAAGAACATTGGAAGTTCTCACGTAGTAATCATCATACTCCGGACCGACCATCATTCTTTCTTTATGTCGATGAAACATGCTCAGAAGTTACTGACGTGAATGTAAAATGAAGGGCGCTGATAGAAAATATTTCTAAAGATAACTCCATTAAGATATTTATACCAACAAGGCAGTAGTTTATAATTTATACCTGTTCTACAAAGTGACTCGTTGTTTTTTGTACTTATCAGGGTGCTGAAGTCAGAGCTGACATATCCTACCCAACAGTGTATTCAACACCATTTCTCAAAATTGATAAATTAAGCAAAAATAAAGCTATTTCCACACTAGATTAAGCATAAAATATCAGAGGTTGGAGGAAAATAAGTTTACTCCCTGTAAAATCAAATTAAACTGTTTATGCATCATATCTATATATCTACAGAGATCTGTATATTCTTTAAGTCATTTTACACTAGCTTTGATCATATATCCAAGATAAGCTGGATTATTTAATGCTGCTGACTGCTTTAGATGTTTCCTCTTTAAATTTGCGCATATCAATCTTTTCCTCTTTCCTCATGAACGCTGACAAGCTCCAGATACACTGAAGCCACCGCCATGTTTCTCTGTTGGGATGGAGACGAGTAATTATAAATCAGGATAAAAAGGAATGCTTTGAAGTAAATACATTGCACTAAACTAAATGCTTTTTTGTTGATCATTGTGTTTTTGTAGGAAAATTGCAGTTTTGCAAAGTACGGGCAGGAGTGTTTCCCTTCACTTTTTGATGTGTGTAAACAAAACAAACCTCTAATCATGCCCGTACTCGTGATGCACTAATCAGTAGACGTGCGCTTCGGTAAAGCGGCACAACTGGGACATAAACTTCTACCCTTCCCGTCTCGAAGGCTGGAATGTACAACCTTGAAAACTGCAGAAAGAAACAAACAAATTTCTGCATCCAAAATGGAAAGATTTTTATTTATTTTTTTTAAAGTGCACAGAGTAAACTGAGATGTAGCATTTCATCACGCTCGGAGCGAAAAAGTTTCACGGACTAACAGAGAGTTAGCATTATTACGGGACTGGCTTAAAACACAACACTAATCTTACAGTGTACAGCGGTGGACGACAATGCGCACAATGCCAGCCCTATAACGGTCACTATTAGATTTTACTGCCCTGTAAGCAAATCTGCCAGAAAAACCATTATGTAACGTACAGCCTTCCTCCTCCCGTAATGGCAAACCAATACAATAACCAACACGGCACATAATTGAAAAGGAAAAAAAAAAAAAAAGAGAAATACATCAACCAGAGCTACTGCTCCCCGAGAACACACAAACTGTCTGCTTGTCAAAAGCAATGTTCACTTCTCTTGTAGCCTGGCCTCAATATGGCAGCCCCAGCGTGTCGGCCGGACTAAGTACGCGTCCCCGAAAGGCTGCTCCCCTATTTAGAACTTGTGTTATATTCCGCACGCCGAGAATGAACTCCATTATCGGGGTAGTTTGCTTTCTTCTCTTTCTCGCTTGTACTCCTTGTATTTATTACACGTGGGAGCAGCATCTCCCACAGGCCTGCGGCTCCAGACAGAGAGGTGATTTCGCTCGGCTCCAAAATAAAACAGCTTAGGACTTTTGCATCACATGCGAGTCTTGTGATTAAAAGTTGATGCGGGTCCCAGGTGGGCTGCATGTGCATACGTGCGGCGGCGACATGAGCCACATATTTGCACCTATTTACATGTCTTTGTGGTGAAAGTAAGAGGGCCGCGAGAGTTCCAGTAGAACAATATGCTTTAAAGCACTGGGGGAAATAGCTTTTTAGCACATAGTTGTTTTATTTCTTCCTGAGTTTCTTCAAGGACAAGGCGGCGTTGTTGTTGTTGTTCAGAACAAATTCCACAGCCCAACTTGCTCAGAGTGGAGCTTCTTCAGTCCTGCAACATCTTGGAACGTCGAAGCACATCAGATGTGGGATCCAACGTCGGAGGCAACGGGATGAGCACCTGCAGGATTCAGCTAGAAGCCGTGAAACTAAGGGGAGCTTCTCGCTTTTGAGCATAGCAGGACTGAGCGAGATGAAAGGCTACAGGGATAGAAAATGGAGAGGCACAGGGAGAGAGAGAAGTTTAGAGAGGAGGAGAGTTAGAAATAGACAATGTAAAACAAAACAAAAAAAAAACAGGAGACAGAAAGATGAGAGCACTAATGGGGGAATTCTGACACTACACTCGGTATAAATGTGCAGTCATGTCCAACTAAATAACTGGTGGCAAATGTCATCTATAAAAAAAAAAAAAATTCTGTAGAAAGGTAATCTTAGGAAAACAGTAAGAGCCTGGGCCTGTGGACAGGACGATGGGATCTGGAGTGTCACCATGAGGAGGAAAGCGGTTAAAGATGGACCACAAGGTAAGGCAAAGCAAAGCTACTGAGATGGAAAGAAGTTAAATTGTGTGCCATTTTGTTTCAGGGCCATTGGGGATAGAGAACTGTGGGAGGCACCTTTTAAAGTAATAGAAAGTGAAGGAAATGATAATAATAATAATAATAATAATAATAATAATAATAATAATAATAATAATAACAATGTTTAAATTTATGATGACTGTTCTTCCATCTTCAAAGGATCACAATTTGACATGCGGTCTGAAAAATGTACATACACTTCAACTGATATTTGGTTAAATGTTCAGCAAAATGCAGAGAAACTATCCACCAACATGTCTGAAGATTTGTCCTACTACAAGCGTGGGTTGTGGTTTGACATATTCTGAAAGTGTAATGTTAGCCTGCTTGATCCATTGGGAAAAAGCTGCTTAGGGATCACTGTCCTCTTAGAAAACCCAATTCTGTTAAGCATGAAATCAATCGATTTAAGGTGAGGAGAAAGAATGTGATACTACTTCATTAGGAAATAAATCCCTACCACCTGATGCTGAATAGCTTGTACAGTTAGTTTTAGTTTAAAACCTTCGCCTTGGCTCCTTCAAACATTTTTCTTGACATTGTGGCCTAACAACTCAATCTTTGTCCTCTCTCATCGTAAGACCTTACTCAGGAAGACAACTGGCTTATCAGAGACAGAGACAGATTCTTACAGCGCTTGAGTGTGATTTTAGAGAAATCCCTTCTTCCTTAGTCAGAATCCTCTCAGTTCACGCTATAGTCTACAATCTGCTTTGTTTCATTTGAGAGAAAGAGAGAGACAGTTTGGGTCAGATGTTTAAAGTGGAGAACAATAACACAAGTCATGCTTTAAGAACTAGTTTTAGGATGTTCTAGGTTGTTTTTTCTTTAGCAAGTTTATATTAAGGTACTAGAATGTATAATCATTCCATCATGATATTCATACCAATGATGAGTGTATCAGAACTCGTGACCAGAACCTTTCAAAAATAAAAAAAAAAGAGAAGAGAATCGCCACAGTAAAACAAAGCTAAAGTGGCGGTCGCATCCGTCCAACTTATTCTTGTGCTGCCGAAGATTGATCATAAAAAATTTGACGTGGCAGAGACAGTTGAAGTAAAACTGTTTGTTTTGATGTGAGTAAACTATTTGTTTAAGTAACTTTGCATGCTTCAGCAGTAACAACTCCACGCAATGACATATTTTCACAGTGATGTCATGTATTGAATAAAGCTGGGTCAATTTGCCGGTTTTAATGTTCTTAAATGCACTGCCAGCTTGAAAACAACACATTTAACTTGCCTTTTAATTTGTCTGGTGCAGTTATCGCTCCTTTTTCTCAGATTTTCTCAAATGTGTTTTTGTGGACGCACTGAAGAACAGATGTGGGAGGCTGAGCTTTCCCAGCATCACACACACAACAAAAACGTGCCCCAGACTCTGCTGCCGATGTCAGCAGAACAAACCGTTCTGAAAGGCTTCATATCTTTATAAGGAGTTCCCTCCTGTTGCAGAACGCTTCTACCTCAGAAAAAACAACAAAAAAAAAAAAAACAGATGAAGTTTTTAATGATCGTGAAAAGAAAACAAGTTTAAAGGGGAAGAAATGAACGCTGTGGTTTAGCCCCTCGGCTTCACAATCATGATTTTACAATGCCATGGCAATGAAACATGAAAATTGAAGTTTATTCTTGCATTACTTTAAATAATGTATTAGTTACATCATCACTGTGGACTAAACAGTAGAAAGGCTAATATGGGGGAATTCCATCAAATACTGTAGCCTATAGAAATGACAAAAAAAAAACCAACAAAAACACAACCCTAAGCCTCGAGAACAACATAAATGTCAAGCTGGACAAAAAAAATCCCTCTGCCACTTCCTCTATGGCACAGGCACGAGGCAATAACAAGGTCATTTGGCTGTTGGTATAGCTGTGCTGCTCCTGCTCCGTGCCTAAGGTGATCTGAGAAAAACCCCAATAAATTCAGTTATTCTGTCAACAAACTGTTCGAGACGCGGATATAAAGAAAGTGCAGTTATTTATTTCAGCATGGAAAATAAATACGTGTTCGCATAAAAAGGGTGGGGGTGGGCCTCAAGTCAAACAAAGCTGAATGGTCTGGCGGAGGCAACCGAGCCACATAAAACTTCACAAATTTAAAGCAAGAATTTTGCTTCCAGTCATTTTATTTTCTCCTTTTCCTCGGTTTCATTACATTTTGGAGTTTATTTTCTGTGCAAGTAGCGTCACAAAAGTATCTCCACTATATACGCGAGTTTCCTTTTCCATTTACTTTTTTGAAAATATTAATCTTTACGGTAATAGATGCTTAAAGGGAAGATATTAAGGAGGTGAACTGAGAGAGAAAAAGAAGGCTTTCTCATCTCCTGGCTCATCTCTGTTATGCAGCTGCAGACGCTAATATTACTTCCACTCCTCTCAGCACAATGACCCAGAGACATCAAAGCAGCATCTGACAGGCAGAGACAGAGCGAGGCAGAGGCACACACACAGAAAACACACACACACAAAAAAAAAAAAACGAAGTGTGACGGAGAGACAGTGGCTGACAAAGATGACAGATGCCAAAATGTCTGCTTTTTTGTGTGACGGTCACCACACTTGGACCTTATTACAGGCTAGTTCCTTGTTCATATGGGTTCTAGGATTTAAATGGGGCATAAATCAATTGAATCTCGCTGTGACTAAAACGTCACAGAGGCCGATAACAAGGATAAGCGAGACATTAATGGCTATCCTTACAACAGGCAGCCGATTCTTTATCTTCTTCTGTAACAAACTTATACGACGCGCCATCAATGATGTTCACCAAAATATTAATAACAGACAAATACCAAGTAATGGGAATGCATTTATCCGAGATATATTGAATAAAACTAATATAAGTTAAAAATTCAGGCGAGAACTGAGTAAAGAGCAGCTGAAACACTATCCATTAAATGTTATGACGTTTATTAGGAAAACTTTGTACACAAGTCTCGATTGCAATTAGCTGGAAATGGACTGAAAAAGACGACAAGGTAAATTATCAACCAATCAGATAAAAACATGAAGTAAACATTGTTGCAAATGTCCTGGGCCTCAAGCAAACTCCTCCTTATCGTCAGTAGGATTTTTGATTTTTGCAGTGTGTTGATGTATTTATCAAGTTAGATATATCTTTAAAAACTAATTAAAGGCTTTTGGGTTTTGGCTTTCCTAACCGTGTTAACCTCACTGCTGGATGTGCTGCAGACACTCTAGTAGGGACAAAAGTACCTTCATTACCAGTAACAGCGAAATCGTCACATTGTCTGATAAAAACAAAAAATAAAATTGTCATAGTAGTTTCAGGACTTTTCCCCAGATCCTATTTTTGTACTTCTTGTGGTATCCACCATCATTGTGACTAAGTCAATTCTGCAAATTTTCTAATGGAAGAAAATTATGAACTGATTGAACGCTACTGCTCATATGATTTAGTCACATGACTTTTATTAATGAATGCTGTACAATGTTTAGTAGTCTGATGAGGAGCTTAAATGTCTCCTGCGTATTTTGAAGTGGTGCAAGAAGTAAGTGAGGTAAATAGCACAAAGTGCTCCTCATGTAACACTGAGGAAATGTCATGCAGCATTAGTTAGTTGCATACAATATATTTCTAGACGTATTGAGTCACCCATTCAAAATTAAGGAACTGGTCCAGTCGCCTTGTATATAAAATCCATCACCCGGCTTCTATGCACAAAGTCGGTCTTCTAACACCTGCAAACCATATCTAGGGTTAAAGGAATAATGTCCCAACAACATATGGAGAAACTCATTCATACATTGCAGACATATGCAGCTGATCCAGAAAGCAGATGCTTTTGTAAAACTATGTCATATTAAAGTCCACCAATCCCTAAATAAAATATCTTTGAGAATGGGACGCCATATGTAAAGGTCAGTATCAGAAAACAATTCGGCGAATATCAGGTACAAAATGTCTCAATAGTGAAATCTCTAGTAAATCTGATATACAAGTTTAAGAGTTGATGGCACTTTAAGGCAAACTGACAACCAAACAGTTGTCATTCGTAATTTGGTCATTAGGTGATAAAGCGACCTCACTGACTCTTCAAACAACTATTTGTTGAGTTCACCAAATCCACGGTGCGATTTAATCATCTGTTTTTAAGTAAAACAAAAAGTAAAAAAGAATGAAAGCAGAAAATAAATGCAAATGAGCAGCTTGCTCAAATTATGAAATGATTAACATTCCCTTTGCAGATCAGAGCAGGTTTCCCAGCTAACCGGGTTGAAATGCTAATGGGGCCTCCAACTCTCTTTAATGTCAATCCTGTTCGACTTTTCTCCACCAGGAAGGGAGGAGCTTCTTGTTGCTATTTCCGTCCGCAGCAGCAGGAGGGACAGACAGGAGGCTTATTTCCCAATCTGCATTTGGGGAGACGGCCCAGGACACGATGAGACGAAGGAACAGGAGGGTAGGTCCTCTTGTCCATGTGGGAGTTTCTTTCCTTTTCCCACTTTTTCTATCACTTTCTCTCCGCAAATATCCAACCTATTTTTAAAAGCTCATTAGAATAATCACGACCGCTCCATATGGGGAGGGAGTGACGAGTGAGACCCTGTCTTTCCTGTTGATTGCATGTCTTTTTCAAACCACCGTATTCTTGTTGCTCCATTATTGGGTTTCAAATTAGAAGGGCAAATTGATCAAAGAGCAGAAATGTGATTTGACAGGCAGTAAAGGCTGATTAGAGAAGATTTTTTTTTTTTTTAAAGAATTCACACAGTTAAATATCTACTAGCTTTAGTTGAAATTATACTTTAAAGCAATAAGAAAGTACAGAATATGTTTTTATGAGATTGTGCACAGTTTCTGTATTTTTAGGAATCTATAATATATCCTTATAGTAATGTTAGCAAAATATACATGAAAATAATGAAGAAACTTGGACTGTGGTAAACTCGATGTGATCATCGTGAAATTTACGTCTCTAATCTCAGAACCGGTGGCTCGTCCCCAGGCATTCCCATAGTGTTTAATGTTGCACGAAATTGCAGAAATAGATCAATACGGCACCTTTAAGAATCGATGTTTAAAGTGCTGCCTGAAACGATATGCCTCCATTTCACCTAAATGTTGGGAATTATAACTCATCTTAGAAATCTGGGATTGAAACGGTGTATACACTTCTGATGTTGTTTAGAAAAATCAAAGGCAGCGAGGGGAAAAAAACAACAACTTTTTATTCAGTGTATGTGAAGATCTTAGTTCTACTCTTTCTAAAAATGTACCGTTCCAGTTTTTACCACAGTACAACATGCGTGAAAATGGAACGTTGACAAGTGGAGGCTAAAAGACAGAAGTGTCAGGCCTCATAATTCAACCACAGCAGGTGAGCATTTAAATAAGTTCTTACAGATATAGGAAAAAACAAGTCAACGATTCTAAATTAGACAGCAAAAACATAACATGGTATTCTTCCCTAGTAAAGGAATAAATTTGAATTAAAAAGAAGGATTTTTCCTGAACCGTCAGCATGAGAGATGCAACAAACGATACTTTTACTTTGAGTCTTTCTAAGAGGACTGAACTTGCTTTTTTTTATTATTTTGGACATCTTCTTAGTATTCAGAGACCCAAAGGCATCCATTTAATTCCAAACTGGGCTTTCATTATTTGAAACACCTGTGAAGTTCTCCATTTGCAAATTGTTCTTTTGCACGGGTATAAACTCAAACACCTTTTTTCGCAGATAAACATGGTAAAGTGTTCCTGAGACCGCATCTCGACACTTGCGCACGAGGTGAAAACAACAGCAAACAAGCTACCGCAGCTCGTAATTAGAGTGAAACGCATACGCTGTCGAGTCAAAGAAGTGTTTGTTACTGCTGGAAGGTGGTTTTTAAAAAGCTGGACTGATTACCAGCTCATTTAAATCTGTATTCCACACGTCAAAGGGCCGCCAGAGCCGCCGACTCACAAAGCAACTGCAGATCAGTGCTGGGATACGGAGGGTGACAGCAGTGAGGGAATTAGTGATGTGATAACTGTCAACACACAATCAGCCGTGCAGTATAGTTACAAAGCTCACACTGTTTATACTGGACTTATTAGATTTCTGAACATAGAGTCGAATCGGTTGCAAAACAGCCTAAGCTGTCACTCACTTAGACTCTCAAAAGCGCGTTTCTGATTGACTGTGCTTTTTTATTATTTAGTTTTTGATACGCGCATGATGACGGCTATTGAAACAAGCCTTTGACATCCAAACATGCAGCTGAGAATGGGGTTCATCTGCTCTCAGCAACCAAAATGATGAAATACGACGACACAAAAGCCTGTTTTAACTCTGCGAAGCATGGACAAATGCCAAGCCCCACTAATGAGCGCTATTGTCTGAGCATCACGTCAATAGCCAGCCAAGAACAAAAAAAAAAAAAAACCAAAACAAAACACAAAAACTCACTTTTTATCAAGAAACATGACTTATATAATAGTAACAGGTTGTCAAGCTGTATTTCTTTAATGTTTGAGGCGACGATGTAAGGAAGTGGATTCACTGATGATTCATGTGGTTAAGCTGTGCGAGAGAAAGAGAAGCAAACCACTTTTGTTGACAGTTAGCTTTTACCTTTGGGTCAGCAGTCAGCAGCTTAAAAGCCTCATACACCTGCCTCTCTTTGACACCGCCCCCGAGGTCCAGGAAATTAGCCGGCTTTCCTCCATGGAGGTCAATGATGTCACATGTTGCCATGGCCAGACCGGCCCCGTTCACTGAAAAAAATTAAAATAAGTAAATATATATCAGCAGAAGTAAACAGGTACTGAACACCTCAATAACTTTCTCTGTAAATATTAGATTTGGAATTCAACTCGAGCACTCAAATCAATATAAATTAGTCCATAAATTGAGATATGGGTAATAAAGTGGGAAATCGATTGAAATCTGTGCAAATACTTTAGTCCTAATTGTTGATCTACAAAGGTTTCTCAACAGCAAAGGAATAATATACCTTTCAAGGTATGTTACTCAACCTTGAAAGGTTGAATAATATACTAATGACAGCAGCTACAGAGACTCAGAATCTAATGGTGAAGACATTTATATGTATGATCTGAAAATAGAAAGAACATAACTTCATCACAAACCATCTTCAGCCAGGTGCTTCCTGCATCATTTCTCTATAAAGATGTGTAAAAATCACCACTACAGTAATACATTCATTTGTCATGGCCTTTTCCACTCTCACTGCACAAGACTCCACTACTGAAGAAAACTCATATTGAATAATAAAAAAACAAATTCATAATATTTCTTAAATACATGTCAGAGCATGTGTGTAATTTATTTCTCTGTATCTTTTTCACATAAAAGTTAAAAACTCAGTTGTGTTGATTTCCTTACAGGTGTGATCTACTTGAATTGTTACAGAAATCAAGCTTGAAATTCATGCCTTATTAGTGACACATTTAGTGAAAAAAAGTTTATATTTTCAATTGAATGAGACTCATCTGTATTTCTTTATACACATATATATATATATATATATATATATATGTATATATATATATATATATATA
>CAEGAE010039796.1:0-13978 GCA_903067095.1 Girardinus metallicus
AACTCATCCATGCGTTTATCTTTAGTCGCATTGATTACTGCAACAGCGTCTTCACAGGTCTGTCCAACAAATCAATCCAACAGCTGCAGCTGATCCAGAACGCTGCTGCTCGCGTTCTCACTAAAACCAGGAAGATAGAGCACATAACACCAATTTTAAAGTCCCTCCACTGGCTCCCTGTAGCTCAGAGAATAGACTTTAAAATACTGTTGTTAGTTTATAAATCAGTGAATGGCTCAGCACCACAATACATTAAAGATCTGCTGCTGATGTATCAACCTTCCAGACCCCTCAGGTATTCTGGTTCTGCTGCTTCTCCAGAACCAAACATGGAGAAGCAGCGTTCAGCTTCTATGCACCACAAATATGGAACAAACTTCCAGAAAACTGTAAAACAACTGAAACACTGAGTGCCTTTAAATCTCGACTAAAAACTCACCTGTTTAGAGTTGGTTTTGAAACCTAATCATGAAACATTAATCAATAATCTGGTGTGCAAAATGTAATGTTGTTGATTGTGTGTTCTATAACTTTTTTTTTTCAGTTTTTATGATGTAAAGCTCTTTGAAATGCCTTGTTGATGAAAGGTGCTACACAAATAAAATTTGATTTGATTTGAAAAATGGGTAACCATTTGTAAAACAGAAATTATATTGTCCTAAACAGGTGTGAGAAAAATATTTTTGTTTTTTAGGTGTATTTGCTGATCTTGTGAGGAAGCATCTTTACTCCTTGTTGAAAGAGTATGAGGCTAACATCCTCAGTCATCCAAAAGACTGGGTCCTAAATCAAGCTTCTAATGTCAGTGCCCTTCAAGAGGGAGGAACATTTGTGTAAGCCTCTCATTCATTCTATTGTTTTCTTATATTATATTACAGTTATGGTTTCTTCTTTAAAAGGAGTCAATAGGCCACCAGTCAGTAATAGATTTAGTTTATAATGACATGTTGCATTCAGAAAATATTTTGTTGTTTGTGACACCAGGGGTTAAGTGGGTTTCTGCTGACATGATTATTTTTTACAGACATACATTATGGAGGAAAATACAAGCAGTTGTGACTCCACTTCTAGCCAACTTGGTTTCAGTCATTGACAAAGATTGCAATTTAGACCTGCTGGTGGATGAAGGGGAGGAGATGAGGAACCTATGGCTTCATATTTTTGGCAGCAAAGAAATGCTCAGTGTGCCCTATGTTAAAGAGATCAAGTAAGTAATTTTGATTTTGTCCAGGTAATATCCTTCCAACTCAGAGCTTGAGAAAAGATGCAGTGAATCTGTTCAGGCTCGTAATAAGCTTCAATCTCTTTTTTTGTTTTTACACAACCAGAATTGTCTTAGATTAAAGCTATTTTGACTGCTTTTCTAAGCCTCTTTCACAAAATATTTTAATAACAAAATCACTAAAACTTATTAACTTTTGTGCTATCTCTCTCATAAATTACAAGTAGATACAGTACAGTTAAAATTAAAGTTGCCAATTCAGAACAACAGGAGGTATTGTGCTGCATTGGTCTCAGCACTACATGTAAAGCCTTTGTTGAAAGTCAACATTTTCCAGTCTTTTCAAAACAAACTCAGTGTAGCAATTCTGTTTTTTGCCAAGCAAATGCTTAAATGTTTACTCTTCTCATTGAAAATGAGCCTTGTTTGCATTTTAAAATCCTGTGGACAGCTTGTCGCACAAACCATATGCCATCACTACATTACCTCCTCAAATTCTGCAGGTGGTCATAGGTCTGCCATTCAGTGCAGACCTGTGACTACATCACTCTGAGAGTGGGTTAATAGAGGCGGGCTGACTTCTACCCAATCAGAGCATTGGTTCTTGCTGCTGGTCATTTTGCCCATTTGCCATTTCATACTGGTACTGTAAAAATAAATGTGCCTTGTCTAATAGTGCCGTGTACCAAACCCACATAAATTAAAACCAACTTGGAGACCTTTCTTACTTAGACAACTAACAATTCAAAGGAATTTTCTATGTCCTCTTCGTAGTTTACTGTAAAGAACGCAGTTATCTCCTCCAAACAGTTAAGCTGAATGTGTAAACCTTTACATTTAATTCAAAAGGTATTGTCACCCCTGAAAAAATAGAGTAATACATAGTATCAATTGGAGGCTTTTTGTACATTTAACCAGATATTAATTTTTTTTGTTTCACTGACTTTCAGCAAGCTAGTTGTGCAAAGCCACAACATGGGTGGAAACACCATGCGCTGCCGCATGCCCTTCAGCTGGTGTATCAAAGACTTCCTGGATGAGCTCATGACGCAATCATTTAGACATCAAAGTAAATAAACTTTATGAAAATTGTCTTGTAAAGAAATTTTTGCTCTTTTCAAATACAAATAGAATTGCATACAAATAGAGTCATGATATGTTTCAATATCATGACTCTATTTGTTAGAGGTTTTCAGACTAACCTCTAACAAATAAATATGTTTAAATTATTCTTTCAGGTAATTTATTTCAGTATTTCCATGAGCTGTTCTTGAATACATCATTTGGCAAATACATGGCTGAAAATGTGAATGAACGACTGAAGAACGACCTTTTTGAGAGGTACCTTCAGGACTTTGTTTCCATGACCATAAAAGTGGCATCAAATGATGAATTAGAGGTAAGGATAGATAAAGGTCCCAACTTACTACTTTCATATGTGGTTATGTTTATGTTAATAAAAATTTCCGTCCAATGCTCAGATCTTTCAGAAAAATTAAAGGGTAACAAACCCCATGTTGTCCCGATGAAGTTTTAGTATTCAGAAAAGAAAATACCTTGTTAAATGTTATGCGAATGAATGATTTCTGTAAAAAGGTCATTTATTGGATAATATTGAAAATGGTCATTAAATGCACCCATTTCATATTAAGATTAAAAAAATCATTACAACATTGCCAGAAAATATAACCAAATGTATAGAGATTTTTTTTTTACATTCTTGTCACTGTATTTACTTTACAGTTAAATAAAGCCATTATAAATCCACTTGTGCATTTTCTTCTCAGCTCTTGTGTCAAGCTCTATCCAGTTGCATTGATGAAGTGCAGAGACTAAAACGAGAAGCAGAAAAACCTACTCTCCTCCACATCCACTTTGCCTTCGACTCCTACCGAAAGCGCCTTCAGAATCTCTCACGGATTATTTCTCTTCAACCTGAAATTGTTTCACCGTTGCGAAAAAACCAACACAGAAGAAACTGTCCTGAAATGGTAACAGTATTTTAATTTATGAGCTAAGAACGTCCAACCCCCATTCTATAAATTTAATAGCTGTTAATGCAAGATAAGGGATACATTGTGTATAAAAAAACATCTAAGGTTATTTTATTTTTTCTCCTTTGGGATTTCTCACACATAGAAGCTTAGTGTGTTAAATTAATGAATTTAAAATGCATGAAGAATGTAATAAAACAAAGTACTGGGTGACTTAAAAAAATTTTTGATGTTTTTTTTTAGGTTTTAGATGTCTTTGCAGCAAAGGCTTGCGTGGAGAAGCTGGAACCCCAAAATTTAGTCTCTGATGCTTTCTGCCGACAATGGATGAGGCAGGTGAAGAGGCTTCAGGTGTCTATGGAGCTGATTTTCTCTCAACATAGTCTCCGTCAGTATGGAGATCGATGCAAGGAAGAACTCCATCCTATCAGGTATGAATCTCTTCCACAGGACTGATGTAATAAAAGTTCAAGTATCCGTAAGTCAAGAAACAAAAGAAATGGAATTTCAAAGAGCAGCAAAGACTGTGGAGTTTTTCAGTCTGCATAGTAAGAGAATAAGCAAGTTATCCAAGTGGATCAAATTACCTAAATTAAGACCAACTACACTAGATTAGAATAGTAAAATCTTGTGTCAAAAAAGACTTCATACCATGGTCATAGTGGAAATAAGTGTTGCAACTGAAATGTTTGGCACTGGTTACATGCATTCTTAGGAACAGCAATATCTGAAGAACATCAGAACGAATTCGGTTTGTCACACAGAGGTCACTATTGTTCAGTTCTTAAAACTGGTTAGTTTGAAGTGAACACACTGTGTAGTAAGCTGACAACACAACCTTATGCTCTGACATAGATAATAATCAAGGCCGTTTTATATATTATTTCATTACTTAATCAGTCTCAAAAATTCATCCATATGCTTGTATATTCTTATCACAATATTGCTAATTTTCATGTGTTTTAGGGGCCATTGACCATTTATGAACAAGTGTGTCCTGGAATGTGCACAAATCAGTTGATATAAAAGTATTATTCCTCAAGAGGAACTTATGTGAAACGCACAAAAAAATGTATCTGTTGTTTTTGTACTATACCGAATATTTTGTTTTTTAGTAACGGCTGGCAACGTATTTATATCCTCGCTCTGTTTGTGGAACATCTGCTGCTGGATTTTAAAAGAGAAGACCTCCAGCTCAAGGATCTGGTCCTAGAGCACATGAAAACCCTGAGCAAGGTGTGTAGATGCTTGGTGACTCTAAAAATTAATTAGCAGTATGATGTTTGTTTTATTTATTGCTCTTTTTATTCATCTATAGTTGGAATTATTTGTTTCTTATTATAGATATTTCTGATAAATTACCTGAGGAATTATTGGTTTTTCTTCATAGGCAACAAAAAAGTCAAAACTCCTGTTATTGCAGATATTGTTTATGTATTTATAATTTATTTTTAAATCATTGAAGGTCCTCGAGAGAAACTCAGATGTAAAAGCCACCAAGCCTTTCGAAGCTGTGATTGAAAACCTGAAGTCCTGTAAGCAAGCAGTAATTAATCAGCTATTTAGGTAATTACTTCGTTTATATTAATTTAAAATATGTGGTGGGGAAATGTGACAAATATTCTCCACAATAATTACATAGAATTTTATTTAGCTGACCTTAATCTAACTTCCTTAAGGTTTGGAGTTCAGTGTGGGGTATGCATGGCAGAGCCTGAGGAGCCTGTGGATTTGCCATGTCATCACATGATTTGCATGACGTGCATAAAAGAAAGTCTGGACACTGGAAATACATCCTGTCCCACCTGTAGGCAAGATTTACCTGATGGCTTTCAACTCTGTGTCTCTGAGGAAATACGGTAAGAACCGAACCCTCGAATAACTAATAATATTAAAAGTTTATTGTTAATTAAATTTCTTTTGTTTGTTTGTTTTTCACTTCTCTGATATGAGAAAGAATAATAACTGTCATGTAATAACTGTGTAGTTATTACATGACAGTTACATGATTGTATCTTAAAAGTGGAAAATCTCAGTAAAAATATTTTGGTAAAAAAAGTTTATTCTTTCTTTAAATATAGTTTCTTGATAAAATGATCTTGAATATTGACCTTCTGTTATTTCATCAGTACAATTCAAATAATGTGCTGAATTATGTGGTTCACTCCCTCAAGTTCCACTATATTAATAAGAAATAGAGTTAAAGCAGTGTAGAGTTTAGATTGGGCCTAAAAAAGTTTTTGGTAAAATTGTCTACATTTTATCTAGGTAGTAAAACCTGGTTAGCTGAAGTGAGCCTATAAGCAGTCTTTGGATTGCCCTTGATTATTATGTTTTTGCAGGTGTTCCCTCAAGAAAAATGGAGATTTCAGACGACGCTGCAATGGCTTCTTCATTGATCTGCTTTGTACTGTGTGCTTCAAAGACAACAAACCACCAAGCAAAGAAGTAATAACACGCCTGTTGTCTTACCTGAAGATCGAGACAGGTATCATTTCTGAAACGTCTCCACAAGAAATAATTTTACAAATGGTTGCGTTTTTCAAATTTTTTAATCACCTACATTTGTCACATTGCAAAATGGTCCAGATCTACATGTAACAAACCTGAGCTGCTCTATTCCTGTTGACTATATATCTCCTGTTTTAAGCTATAGATCAAAATATGATTTTATAATAAAGATCTCATGCCTGACATCTTTGCCATGGGTTTATGTTATTTCTTTTTGAAACAGAACATGAACAGGTCCGGACCAAAGAATTGTCACCTTTCGACGAGTCGCCTGATAAAAACCCTGTTGTGCGATCTGTAATCCTCAAACTACTGCTGAAGTTCAGGTACATTAACTAAATGTTGTTTCACTGCAGTAACATTATTTAGATTAATATAGTAATAGAGAAATTATGTTTGGGAGATTACATCTATTAGAGTGCTAATATAAGAAAAGAATATAAGTTTTAAACAATGTTACTTTATTTTCAACTTTTGGTTGGTAACGTTTATACAAACTTTATCTTCCTATTGCCACTAACAATTATTTCTATGAACTGCATTCAGATATTTATTTACATATTTGTTTTAGCTTTCATGAAGTCCAGGAATATTTGCAGCAGCATTTGTCAACAGTGGAAGACAGCAGATTTGTGGATGAAGATGATAAATCAGAACTTTATGCCTTATACATCAACTGTTTAGAGGTAAAAACATCCCTATTTGTTTCATTAGGTACCTTGCAAAAGGATTTGTGCAAACTGAAATAAAAGTTCAGCAGGTTGAGATTTTCCACCAAATTTTCTCAGTCATGACAAAATGTTAATTGTGTAAGGCGTAGTTTTAGATGTACCTTAGGTCACAGTAGAAAAATGCATCTTGTTTATATGTTTACAAAAAGTCTGATTTTTGAAGGTCAGTTCCTAGAACATTATCAGTTAAAACATTGTACACAAATTAATATAACTTAAGCTGAGGTATATTCATATAACTTGTTCTAATTTGTAAGCTAATATGTTATGTTAAAAAATTTACAACTTTAGTTTTTTCTATAAGGAATGAAATAATAAACTAGTGTGACCTGATTACTTAATGCTGTTTTCTGGAAAAAAAAAAGACTTTCTAGTAGACTTTGAATAACTGTTGCACCAAAAATGTCTAGCAGTTAATTATAAATTGAGGTTGAAATTAAAGTAAAACTCTTGTGAAATTGTTTTGCAGGACGCCATGTGGGAGAAAATGTCTCTGGGAGGCAACAACGCTGAAGAGTTACAATTTTACAAAAGAGAAACAGAATTTCTTGATTTCTTTTTGGGGGAAGCAGCTTCCATTTCAGAGACTGTGTCTATTCAACACCTGCAGTACATTGCTCAGCTGCGGATGATACTAACAATGGCTGCTCAGCTAATCAGTGACAAACTTTCTGGTGAGATATATATATTTAACTTAACTAATTCCAACAGTTTCTAGTTTATTTGCAGCAATAAAAACATAATTGTCAATTCACACTATTGTTTCAGCCAAAATTGGTCCAGATGAAGAAAATGATTTTCAGAACATGGTGATAAGGTTCTGTGAGAACAGTGGCAACGATTGGTACCGTGTTTACCTGATACGTAAGATCAGTGAATTGCAGGGTGTGGAGCAAGTCCAATCTTTGGCTAAACAAACAGAATTCAGTTGGCTTTTTCCAGAAGAGATCAAAAAGCAGGTACGTACTTTTCTACCAACTTGGAAACATTGATATAAAACCGTATGGTGTATAATGACTGAACATAACTCCAGTCTTATATGGTGCAACAAGGTATTTGTTGAAAAGTATTAGTGTGAACTGTTTGTTTATTATCTACGGTAATGTGAAAACAGTGATTGTGTAATTTCAAAATATGTCACATTTACAGTATGCATTTTGAACTCTGTTCATTGTGTAAGCAGAATGAAGATGGAGGCCTGATGGACCAGTTTCTGATATACGGTGACGAGTACAAAACTGTTAGAGATGCAGTTGCAAAGGCTTTAATGGATGGTGACGTTGATCAGATAGAGGAAGTATTGGAGGTATGTTTTTATTTTCTAAATGTTCAGTCATCCTCCTTCAAATGTTTGTTTAGGCTTCCTTAACCCAGGTTGTGGATCAGATCTTTAAATAATCAATTGACATTATTTGATGTAGTTTCTTTTCTTTCTTTCTTCATTTAGCAATGCACAGCAACACGAAGAAACAGAGCGGTGTTTGTCCTTCTGGCTCTCTTCCGAGAGGTTACCACTCTTTACAGATCTCCAAATACGAGTCTCCATCCCACAGCTGAGGTATATATGGTCCTCAGATATCCAATATGCACCCAAAGTATTTATACAATTAATGCATTTTTTCAAGTTACAAAAACTAACTCTGCATTAGGCCTGGGCAACATATCCAAATGCCTATGTGTAAAATTAAATATGAAGCTTCCCAGAGTATGAATAATTTTGGTGCCAACATTATCTTGTTTGTCATTAAGAAAATGTACCTCATGGATTAATTTTTGACATTCAGTTAATTTTTATTTATGTGTTGAACTGATGGGAAACATTTGTTTTTGTTTCTGGTAGACATATAAAGCATTTGATGAGTTTATCGAAGGCTCAGATTATTTGTGTGACAAAGAAATGAGGGACTTTGGATCCGACTTGATCAACAACAAATTGGGAGGACTCTCTGTCCAGTCAGGCCACACTCATGCAGACAACGTTGCCATTGAGCTGGCCGTCCATCTGGCTGTCATTCTGCTCACCACAAATAATGATTTGCTCTTGCCACTCAAGCAGCTTGGTTTATTTCCTGATAACATGCAGGTATTTCACTTTTTTTGTTGTCTTCTGTCCTGAATTTGTTATTCTTAGTGTCTGCTGCTGCTGCTTCTTGTTAGGTCTGACAAATCTGGTCTTTATATTGATTTTAAAAGTAATTTAGAACAATTTTACAAAGCTGAGTAAATGTTTAAATCAAGTAACTTTTGTCAGTGGTCACAAATTTAGGACAGTTGTGACTATAATTACAACTGATTATAGTCGCAACTGCTCTTCGTTTTATAGGGAGCTTTTATACCCACAATGCCTGATGATATGGTAGCTGTTGCTCAAGCCGCAATCCAGCAAGATCGTGGTAAACTCACCTGGTATGGTAAGTATCCATCTTTTATTGTACTTTTTGTTGAACATTAATAGAACTCTTTGAGTAAGTTACATCTTTCTTGTGAGTTGGTGTCAGTTAAAACTAGATTGAAATAAACTATACTTTTTCTAACCCCTTTGGAAATTATTTTGTTGGAGTATATATATATATATATTAGTATAAAATCAATTTACAAAAGGTGTACTAAGATTAAATAAATAAAAACAAAATCAAACTGGGAAGCATAGCTCATAGTTTGATAATATTACTATGGACAGGAATTCCCTCTTTTGCAGATCTTTACAGCAGTTTTTTATTTTATTTTGTTTACCACAGTGTGTCGCAACAATCACCTATGCTTCGTTGATGAGGTAAGTCATATTATGCTGTTCTTTTATAACTATGTGGTATTTATCTGCCCTTTCTGTACGGTCTTTTTATTCTTTATTTTGTTCTTTTATCTGAGTTTCATAGTGTTGATAAGCAAAAATGGCTGAAAGTATTTGTTTCTGTCCTTTTACTATTTACTACAGTGCGGCCTCCCTATGGAGAGAGGGAAATGTTTGGAGTGTGGCGAGGAGGTTGGAGGGGAAAATCATGCAGCCTTGCAAGGATTCACACCAGTTCAACTACAGCAGTAAGAGAGATTAGTTCCCACTCAATATCTGTTTTTGTTACATGATAATCTAAAAAAATTCTGAAGTCCTCAAACTATTTACATCAGTTAATCTACTGGCCTAAAAGATGTTTGGAAATATTAAATCATTTGGGAAAGTCATTATTTATTTAGATAAATAAGTTCATGACACATTTCACGTCTGCACACTTACAAAAACACGGAAGCGGAAGCTGAGACGTTTTGTCAGTTCGTAAGCCGGACGGCGGCGCCGAAACGCGTTTAACACCCGAAGACGGCGATGTAAACTAACAGAAAGGCTCTGGTGTCAGTTGCAGGCTGACGTCTTCACGGCTAATAAAACACAGAAGAAAACAGAAAAATAGAAACAGTCGGACATGTTCACACCTCTGGTTCTGTTGGGTTTAGCCAAGAGCCACCGGTATGACATAAATACTTTGATATACAGCAAGAACTTCAAAAATAAGCTGTAGATCTAAACACTAATCTGTACTGTCCCGCCACAGTGGAGACAGGAATTAAAAGCTACTTAAGCCAAACCAGACGCACGCCAAAGCAACCTGTCCATAACTCTTCAACGCACTGTGAGCTCCCAGCAAGATGCATTTAGTTCAGTGTCCATGTCAGAGAGGATTTTTTTATGGATTGATTTAGTTGCCTCTGACCCCGCCTCTCGCCCAGAACGTTAGCTGGAGATAGGCACCAGCAACCCTCCCGACCCCTTTAAGGGACAAGGGTGTTAGAAAATGGATGGATGGATGGATAGTTGCCTCTGCGATGTACTCTGTGCATGAAGTTGAAAATGTCTTCTGCATATATACACCAAGTAGTCAGGGGTCTAAATTCTAAGCCGTGGAAATGACAGACAGCCATCAGATTTTTAAAACAAAAACGGTCAATATATCTATATTACACATAGATATATAACTCATATCTATGTGTAATATATATATATAAATTTCAGTTGATAAAGCTTATTTTTTTAGGGATCATACAAGACCTGGTCATATCCTTGGAGACCCTGAGAGAAGAAATAATCCAGATGCCCTGGATACCAAAAACATGTCTCTGACTCCGTTCACGCTGGTCAGGCTGGTTACACATTTGGCCATGTTGCTTGGCACTTCGAAGAACTGTGAGGTAAGACAGAGAAAAATACCCCTGTTCACCACCAGCAATACAAATGGTCACACAAAGCCTTCCACAAATAGGAAACTAGATGTTACTTTTCCTGCTACATAGGATTGCATTATTTCTGTAAGTTCTTCATGGATAACTGATCATGTGACAAATAAACGTATTGAATCTTTAAGGTGACAAACTAAAACCAATAAGAGAGCAGAGAAAAAATTATTACGGTGAAATTTCTATAGAATGATCACTGAAAATATGTTTTTTCTTTATAAAGTATCATGCATTATTCTTGGTTATAGCAGCTCATGAAATTATTGCTTCTGCTTTAAACTACTGCAGAGTTATGTTCCTACGATGGAACTTTATACTTCTTCCATCGTTTATATGGAAGAAGTATAAACGATGGAAGAAGTATTTTCGACACCTCATTTCACCTTAAGGGTGAAATGAGGTGTAATTTAGTTTTGCCTTTATGAAAAGCTTTGGCAAAAGTATCAAGTTTTCTGTCCAGTAATTTAGTAATTTATTGACTTCTATCGAAGTCATTTAGTTTTGTTTAGTTTAGCTAAAACTTCCAGCAAAATGGCAAAAAATATTTTACAGTTTTTTCTTGTCTTTTTAATTTCTGTTTCTAGTCCGTCCAGCAGATCATCGATCCACCTGTGGAAGATGTTGATTTTTTTCTCAGTCAGCACATAATGAAGGATCTTGAGCAGCTGACGCAGGCGCTGGCAAAAGGAGCGGATGATGCTGTTACCACTGCCCACTTGATCCTCAAATCCCTTCAAGAACCAGTGCAGACCAATGACCGTAAGTCACTGGTCACTTCATGATTCAACAACAAAAAAAAATTCTGTTTGAAAGTAAAACTGTTCTACTGATCTGTTCTACTTCCCTCAGATAAAATCGATGCTCAACTTTCTACAAAAGCATCTAGAAACACCTGGGAGACATCTGTGGCTGCAGACATCATGACACCTAAACTGAAGGTAATGTCTCCACTTTTACTCACTTTTACAATTAAACTCTGAATCAAATATCAGCTAATTGACTTTGATATCAGTAGACCAACCAGACTTATCAGCTATGAAAAAAATAAATCTGTGCCATTCATTTAATCTACTAAATTAATATCATCTTTCCATTGAGGTATAAACTGCAGTTATCACAAAGGAGGTAAAAATTCTTTATTTTAGGATAATATTTATTGAAAAAATCCATATGGAAAAATTAACATTTCATTAAAATTGTAAAGAAAAAGCCTTCATAAGCTAACTTTTATAACAATATGAAGATTAAGAAATGCATCAATTTGGGACAAATACTTATTATCTCCAGAAAAATGCAGCTTTTGAACGAAATCACAAAATCCAGCTGACCAGCTAAAGTGGGAAAGAAAATCCGAACTTCAAAGGTTCGTGCTATAACAGGAATCTTAAAAATGTTATGATGTACAGAGAGACTTTTGTCCACATATTTTGAATGGCTAACATCACAGGAATCCTATTGGTGGGATTTTAAATATCAATCAAACATGCTTCCTTTTGAGAGACTGCCATTTTCTGTTTGCAGTTCTTAGTATTTTTAAGATATGTTGACATTTCTTTCAGATTTATGTTCAACCACAATGATATCTGTCATTATTGTGACAAACTTAACAACAACAATAATTTTTTTGTCTAGATTCTTGATCAACTCCTGCATGAAGCAAAGGGAAACATTACAAATGATTCCCGTGTTTCTTCAAACTTCATCCTGAGGATCACTTTTGGCGACGACTGTAAATTCCTCACATCGCTGCAGCAAACATCTGAGGTTCACAGTTCAGCAGTGTGGAGCTGCAGGGAGAGGCTGTCACTGCTCAGCCTCACACACATCATGGAGTACAGCGATTTAAAAGAGGAGCTGCCGCTGCTCTGGAGGTTCCTCCAGAAGGTGAGTTTATACCAGAAACGAATATTTAATCTGTCACAAAAACCACAAAAACACAAAATCTTACCAAGTATTTTTGGTCTAGTTTCTAGTGCAATTATCTTAGTACACTTAAACACAAAACTACTTATTAGTAACTTTTTATCAAGATACAGGTGCTTGTTTTAAGTCAATAGTTCTTAATATTAATCACTAGTTCCACTAGCAGATTATTTCACTCATGTCAAATGTCTTGTTTCAAGTGAAATAATCTGCCAGTGGAACCAGTACCTTATAATTAATATTAAAACCCCTTAAGGAATTATTGACAGAAAAAAGTTCCTATATCTTGCTGAAAAGTTACTTGTAAGTTAGTTTTGTCTTATTTCAAATTCTGAAATTACAGTTTAGGGATTTTGGCAATTCACAATAGTTTTAAAGTAGTTTGGATTGTAGCTTTAGTGTCTGCTTTATTTTGTTGAGTAGAGAGAACATGCAAAGCAGTCTAATGATTAATTAGAAAGAGTCTTCTGTTGAAAATAGTCATGTTGACAGGAAGTTCTAAGGTTAAAATCAGAAATGACCAAGGATGCAGGATAAAGTTATAACTAGAACCACTTTTTGCTCTTTCAGGAGACAGAATATCGTCGGATTATGTTTCTGCCAGATATTGTAATGTTGCAGAACCGTTTGGTGAAAAAGTACCAGAATGCCACTGAACAGATTGATGGTTCCATTTCTGATTTCTTAGAAAATCTAAAAGGTAATTTTAATTATTATAGAGCAAATTCTTTTCTCAGTTCTACAGAGTAATTTATTGGGCTGCTATCTTTAAATCTTAGTGATTTACTTTTATTCTTTCCAATCGTTCAGGCTTACAGATGAGGACATGGTATGAAAAACACATCAAAATATTCTTGCAAACGTGGAACCTGCTAAGAGTGCATGTAACAACCAGTAAGTGCAACATTACCTATTGTATTCTGGTTTATTTTTGGATGGTAGATTGAAAATAATTTTTTGTATTTTTATTGATGTATTCTGTGCTCAGAAGTTAAACAGAAGGTAAACTATTTTAAAAGAGTCTGCTGCCATACAGCTCCAGATCGAAGTTCAGTGAAATTATTGAAAATTCTATCAGGCGTATTATCTATTGATATTGGTCACATGTCCATCATGATATACATTGTTATTATGTCCTGTGATGGACTGGTGATCTGTGCAGGATGTACGCCGCCTCTATTCCAATGCCTGCTGGATAAAAGCACCATCTTAAAATGTTTCAATGTGCACAAACTAAAGACTTAAACAGATTTAGATTGATTCTCACTTTAAAAAAATATCTGCTTGTTGTTGTATCAGTAATATGAATATACCTGTCCTCTCTTCCTAAAAAACAGATGAGCTAAAAATCCCGGAGGAATTTTGCAGTACCG
>CAEGAE010039802.1:0-32668 GCA_903067095.1 Girardinus metallicus
GAAAGAAAGTGCTGGCAAATTAAGTAAGGATGATGAAAAGGACCGGAGGAGAAACATTTTTCTTAGAGTACTTGAAACACAGCCAATAAAACAGGAAGTACCGCAGCCCTATCAGATGCAGCTTCCGGTTGTCGTGAAAAAGGTCTATTGGTCCAGTTTGGACAATTCATTGTGTCATAACATTATGACACAATGAGAGTTTTTTTCAGAACAGTTCTGTTGCAATGCAAATAAAATGGAAGCCTTTTAAAGTCTTATGAAACTGCAAACCCTAGGGAATGAGATTTTGACTTTGACTCCAACCCCACACAGTCCTGCAGGGCTTTCAAGATAACTGAAGGTCAATTCAGTCATTAAGGAGAATAATGGACCATCAGAGCCTTACAGTAAGCGAGAAAAGGCCCGGCTGCCCTTTGGGTGAGAATTTTAAGATGTTACTGCTTTAATATACCGCATGGAAATCAATGCTGTTCCAGAAAAAAACTAATTTGGCATGTTAGGAAGTAAATGTCTTGGCCTCGAGGAAGTGTCTTGGTAGTGGTTTGAGAGAGATTCTCAAATAACTATTCACTCTGTGCAGCCTGAATGATAAAGCTTTGCACAGCAGGATGTCCACTTCTGTTTCAGCCTGAGATTTTTCCTTCTAAAGCAACTCATTTTTATTTTGAACCACATTAAGATCATGAATGTTCTTAAAGGGCCGGTTGTGCCTGAATGTATCGATAAACCCGATTAACGGTTAGAACTGTCTCTGCATTTGATAACTTCTTCTAAAATTAGATAACATTTATCAGTCCCTCCATATTTTTGCTAATTTAGGAATATTTGCAAGAACTACTGCAATTTTTGCGCTTAGGTATGATAACAAATTTGACTTTTTATTACTAGCAACTAAGTGTTTTAGTAAAATATACTGCCACCTGCAGGTGGGAGTTGGGATCACTTAAAATAAATGTTTTTGATAGTTGTTCTGGAAAACTTTTAATAAACTGTTCTGCACAAGCGCAAAAAAAAATCATTGATTTTGCGTTAATTTCCGATACCTCACTAAGACTGGAAGTATTGACTGATGTAGTTTGGTAGTACAGATAAAAACCGCTTTGATTTGATTAATAAAACAATATTTAAGTTATCTTGAAGGTTCTATTCAAGCAGTTCCTCTGGAGTTGGCCACATAAAAAGCTAGGGCGGGCCAGATTTGGCCCCTTGTGCTTGAATAAAAGAAAACAGCCAAGATTTCACCAATCTATCCACTCGCTACACCGTCTCAGTTTGACATTTAGTATTTGTGGTGAAAAATTAGCCACTTAAGTTTCTTCAGCAAGTGCTGCATCTTTAAAAGAAAAAAAAAAATACAGAAGAATCTGTCACAATTAGTTTTTCTTGAGGAGGCGCAAGCTGTGGTCCTCATGTGCTTTGGTGACACTTCAATGCACACCAAGTCCCGGTATAGAAGCCAATCTAGGCCACAACAAAGAGAAGAGACCTGGCCCCGTTCTCTGAGGGAAGGTGGAAATCTGCTCTGAGGATAACTGGAGCACAAAACAGTTTGAAGTTTGTTTGGATTATGGAACTGAAACTAAAACAGCTGCAACAGCATCACTCTGCTGTACTCAGACAAAATGAACTGCAACTACTGTGTTGCTGGACCTTTTTTTCTATACCTTGCTAGTTGACTGTAGTTTGGCGTCTTAATGTTTTTCAGAGTCAACATGATTTCCACATTTTGCCAATTTTTTTAACATGCTGATGCGTACGTGTCCTGCATACAAGTTTAAAGTGAGTAAAATTTCAGTCTGTTGTTCACTGTGTCTCCAAAACAACTAGTGACAGATTGCAATGGTTATTATTTAATTAGGGCTGGACGACATGTCTAACAAACAAATCACGATAAAATCACTTCATATCAATTGATTGGATAGTTATTGATTTGTTTTTGTTTTAAATATCCAAAATATTGACAAACTGGCGGCATGGCTTTTCATATTTTATCCACATAATTTTTTTTTTTAAGCAGTTATGAGACAAGGTGGCAAAACCTTAAACTGCTGCTGCGCAAGTTACTCAACAGGTTGTTGCTAGGTAACCAAAGAATGAGCGAGTTACTAGGTAACCAAAGAATTAAGGTAGTTGATGGCACCAACCTAGCTTAGCTGGCTGAGAGATTGAGATAAAGCCTTTCCTCTGCCTACATCTCCCAGAATGCCATGCTGTTCTGGATCAAAGGTCAGTAAAATTATTGAATGTTCTCTCAGGTGTATTATCTATTGATATTGATCATGTGTCTAGCATGATATATATTGTTAATGATTTATTTCCCGGCCCTAATTACTGACAACTTGCTTTATTTTGGCCAATCACAAATAAATATTATAAGGAAAATATCTTGACTCTAGTGTTAGCAACCTGACAAAATTTGAAATAATTCAAATGGTGTTAACAGTTTTGATAAGCACCGTAATTTAGTAGCAACGACTAAGTAGATTTTTTGGTAAAATATATATAATAGAAACCCTAATTTCACAACCATTCCTGGTGTTTTTGCACCAATAAAAATATTCTTATACTTAATCTTCATAACTTTAATTCTATGACTAGATAACTTAACAGATTTTACGCTACTTTCTGTACACAAATCCCATCAACTTAGCAGAGCTGCCAATCAAAATCAGTGATCAAAAGCATTTTAAATTGGTTTTCCTATTTACACCACACAGATTTACAGATAGAGAATAGTCAGTGGACAGAAATTTAATACAAAATGCTTTATATATCACATACAAAAGCCAACTGGAATGTATTTTCTATGTGTTTTGGCTGACAGTCAGCCTTGTTTAACTCATATAAAAAGAGGGGTACTAATATGATTTGACGATGCAAATCAGACATTTCTAGTCTGATTAATTAACAGGAACTGTGTTCAGAAATTAATTTGGGAAAATGCCTGTTTTGCAGTTTCTGCCCTCTTGTTCATCTCTGAAAAGCAACAGAAGAATTAGGCCTCCCGAGGCCTCTGTAAGTATCCGTACTTCTGTGAAAGAGAATCGGCTCCATGTGGAAGATTAGCCGCCTACAGAGTGCAAAGAAAAAAAATTACAGGGGGATTTACTTTTCATGGTAAAAGGACTGTAAGAAAATCTTTATGCTGCGAATTTTCCAGAGTACATGATTTTCAGTGAGTAGATGACAAAAAAGGAGGTTCAATCAAGAACATGAAGGATTTGAGAACAGAATTCAAAGTTTGACTGATTTACAATGATTAGATGTAACATTTAACAACAATTTTCCCTCAGTCCCATGTTTGGCATCGTTTCTGCTAAAGGCCATTTCCTGTTAACTCGTCTCAGCTGCTAGAAGCGAAACCACAGCATGAACGATGAAGCAAAATGTGAGCCCACATCAATCTACCAGCGAGTTAATTAATCCTCCGATCAGATAACGGGTAATTAATAGCATTTTACTTCAGGACGTAATCACTTACATTCTGACCGCCCTGTAAAGTAGCACGCTGAAGCTCATTAAGACTCCAGCTGATCTGATGGAGCGATGAGGGAGAAGATGGACAACGACTCAGTAGGAATAAACCACGGCTTCTTGTGCTTCTTTAGTTTAACCTGAATCGGTTTGCTTCGACAATAAGTGCTAAACTACTAAAGTATGTAGTCATTATGTCTCCAGAGGGTCAGAAATGTCGTCACCAATCAATGATAAATCTGTCTCATGAACCAGAGCAATGAAAACCACTTGAGGACATAAATTATGGATGTTAGGAATAAAACCTTGGTGCTTGTCCTTGACAGCCAGTTGGAAGGCCACGAGTGTTTTATGTAATGGGAGAACAACTTTGGGAAGGACAGGACTCCAACTTTTAGCACTAAAATATTTCAAGACATACATGGCAGAGAGTAAAACCAATACTTGTAATCTTTTAATGCCAAAAAAATAAAAAAAAATACAAACAAGTAATACAGTCCATAAAAAAACAAAACAAAACAATTGATGTGTTAACCCTTCTTGTTCGAACGTGTCTGCAACAATACAGTTTTACAATCTGCAGTACCGTGATTCCGCCACACTTTGTGCTATCTGAAATATTCCAACGTTTTCTGAAAGGGGAGACGTTGCGCTTTCCAGCCAATAACAGGTTATTACGGTAATTTAACTCCTGCTGTTGCAGGGAGCTTTTTTTTTTTTACTTCGGTTTAATCTGATAAAAACACTCTTAACAGACGGTAAATTGCAAAAATAACAGCTAGATAACCCTAAAATAATAACCCTAAAAAAGAAGGAATAAATATGTTTTGGTCATCATTTTTATTGTTATTACAATAGAACTACAAAATATTGTGATAAAAATCTACCCACTCCTAACCATTCGATGAAGGAAAAGCATTTTGCAGCAAATGGAAAGTATTTTCAACCTCTTTACTCTTCTTATGTGTTTGTAAAGTTTCAGAGTTATTTTTTTTTAAAAAAGCTGAACTTCTGGTTTACTAATAAATCACTTTTTTATGGCACAGAAATGAGAGAAAGAAATCCAAGCTCTTCAATAGCATTTTTTTTTATTTTCACGTTCTTAAAAAAACCTAATTTGCCAGCAAGAAATACAGTATATTTAAATATGTCATAAGATACTTGGCATATCTTCTCTTTTATGCATGAAGCATCTACTTTGTTTTATAGGCGACTGCAACATGGTCACTATTAAAGCAATGGAAGCCCTCATGCCACCCTGCTATAATTTTATATTGTTTAACAACAAAGAACATTTTAATGCACCATTTAGTTTGTTCTCTTCCAGTCTCTGTGTCCTTAAGGGATGAGGAGCAGATGGCTCTCAGCTCTTTGTAAGAAAAACAGCTTTTATGAGTTTCAGCCCTTAAAGCCTCAAGACATCTGCACATTTATGAATAAGTTTCAAGTTCAGAAATGAGAGGAAGAAAATGCACCGTCTAAATAGCTGCTACCTCTGTCTTTTGTCTACATTTCAAGGAGAGTTTAGAGTAGATTTCAGAAATATAAGCATTTGTTAAATATTTCTAATAGTCCCCTTGGTTCTTAGAAGTTAGCATCTTTTCATAGAGCATTCAATAAATCCTAATTTCTCACCTTTCGGCCATGTTTTTATGCTGTTTATTCAAAAAGCTAACATCAGGTTTGTGGCCCACAAACACTCAACTAAAACGCTGTAATTTTAAACCAAGTTCAGTTTGCAGACTTCTTTTTACAATACATCACCAAACTGGCAACTTTAAAGGCCCTAGCAGGAATAATGGTGCCTCCTGTTTGTTTCTGCTGAGTTGCCTTTCTGCTTCTGGTTTTAAATCAAAGGGCTAAGTCAGTGCCGACGTGTTTCTCCACAGCTTTTTGCTGCAAACTGCAACTACAAAGGAGAGAAATCTTAATTCTGCTTTCGTTGTTCTTTACAGAAACAACAGTTTTATACAGTAAATCAGAAACGTCTATTAAAAAGTAATAGAAAATATGAATTTGCTTTTTGTCTGGGGAGTTGTTGTCTACATTAAGAGGCTTTTAGAGTTGATCAATTGGGCTTACGAAACCTCACTTTCTTCATTTAGGACAAGATATTTTCAATCATAAAGGTAAAAATATCACATTTGGACAAGAGATCTATCCCCATTCTGTAAAGTTAATTTTTTTCCAAACCTGTTCTTGATTATTAAAAATTAGGATACATAAACCAGTTATGAGATGTAGCTAACAAGCTAAACACACACAACAAATGCAAAGCTACTTTTAGACAGAGATGATGAAAATTAACTTTTTTTCAGGTCCTAGTCAAATCCCAAGTCTCTGAGGAGCAACTTCACTTATCCAATGGCTGAATTAAACATTTTTCCATCAAAAGAATGACTAGAGGTTTTTTCCCCGTCAGTTTGAGCTGGAGAATTAAAAAAAAAAAACATTGGAAAACCACATAAATCCACATTTAAAACCGTTATTTTCATTTCCAAGTAGTAAATATACTTTTGATATAAATTACAACATAATGAAGCAAGTACATAATCACTGCTAAAATTCTGAATGAATGGAACAGAAAGTGCTTTTATTTTGGTATTTCCAACCAGCTTTTAATGATGCAGCTACCTTAACAATGGAGGTAGATTACATTTTTATTCCAAAACGGAGTCATTTATTATAAAGTGTAACCCTGACTTTAATAAGTCAGTCGATCATATTCAGTTAGAAGAAAAGTTGATTGGGTCATTTTAAAACATTACTTTTTTTTTTAAATCTATTTTGTAGCCTTAATGATCTTTCTGATGGACGGATGAGCAGCAAAAGTCTCAAGGTTGGAAAATAAATCCTAAACTTCTGCATTGAAGATTTATAACGGGTGTCCAAAATGCAGCCTGGGGGCCATTTGTGGCCCTCCGAGGGAATTTGTGCGGCCCTTGACTACAGAATAAAAATGGCTCAAATTTGGTTTGTCAACTCAGGAAGTTGATGTAGAAACATTTAAAATAATTAAGGGCAACTTTTCACTGTGGCAGCAGACAAAGTGAAGTCTTCTTAAATGAAAGATGCAACGAGAACAATTTTTTTTTTTTATCAGCCATGTTTGATAGAAAAACAGGTTCACAAACTGAAAGCTTTTCAAGATAAAAAACCAAACATTTAGGACATTGTTTGCATGTTTTTGCTCGTTTTTAAGAAGAAAAATCTGCAAGATATACAATAATTATCAGTTTTTCTGCAGAATTCCAGCATCTTTCATTTATTAAAATATTGTGTGTGAAATAATTAGCAAAACATAGTCTTTGTATTTTTCTTTTTATCAAAATTTTGTGCCCATGTTGCAACTAGTTTGGACACTGATAACATCCGTATAGGAGGCGCACATTGTATCGCTTGACCAAAAACATGACTTTTAATCAATATTCTGACTAAATAAATGGCAAAAAAATATTTTTAAAAATTCAGAGAATGGGAAACCGAATCCCTCAAAGCATGTTTGTGTGAAAGATGAAAAAACATCTGTAAAGAAAGATAAAGTCTAAATCTGATCAAATGGGCTAAAAAAGCAAAACATGACCTGAAACAATGTCATACTTTCCACTTTCTGTGCTTAGTAAAAATAACTGACTCACTAAAATAATATTAAAGTTTATCTGTTGTGTGCGCAATGGGGAAAACAATGTTTTCCAGTAAAGTTAATTGGTTTAAAACTACTTAAAATACACAAGCAGGCATAATGAGCACAACAAACAGAGACTCATAATTTAAAGCCTCCATCAAAAATAATACCGGAGATTTTATACGGAAAAACTGCAACTTGAGTAGGCGTGTGTTTTTTTAATTAATACACTCTTATTTCTTTGACTGAAAAGCCAATATAAAGTCCCTGAGGAAAAACCCTGGCTTCAGATGTAATTAGTTTTATCCTCTATTAAAACTATAAACAGACAGTGAAGGGCATCACTTTTCTCTGGAAAAGTTTCATGTTCACTTTGTTAACTCTGAATGAATTTATCTTGAAAATAATCCGTCAGAATCAGGGTTATAATAGTTTAGTTTTATTTCGTTGTGACTTTTTGTTTTAATAAGATTTTAGAGTGTGTTTGCCAGTTTTTATTAGTTAAATATGGTTTCGTTTTATTTACTTATAGAAATAATTTTATTCTTTTTATACTTTAGTTTTGGTTATTGATTATACATTAATTAGGTGATGAACACTGAATACAAATTTTTTATTTAATTATTGTTGACCAACCAACTGTTGCCGTTTTCTCCTGAATTTTGCCGTTTTGTCTCCTAGCGTAGCCGCCAGGATGATTATGGAGTGCCGTAATTTGCTGACAGCTGACGTAAACTGCTTGTGTGGGTGGAAAAATTATAAACTGCAAGCATAAACCCAAAAGGCTACTAAATAGATTAATAAACACAAAAATGAAGTATGTTACATCTATATTTTCAGTACGTTTTAGTTCGTCTTGTAAACGCACGAAATAGTTTCTGTTAGTTACACTTTTTCCACATTAATTACTTTTTTTTTAATAAAAATGTTTTCCTAATTTCAGTTATTTTGCTAGTTTTAGATATTCTTGGTCGGAACAGGCAAAATATTAAATTATTTTACCAGTTGTTGATCCTGGGGTCCCCAGCCTGCGAACTGCAGCTGAGCATTTCGCACCTCCGGGGGGTTCAGGTTCCAGGTTTCTCTGGGGGGGGAGGGGAGGAAACAGACGGGGAGAAGTTAAGTGAAGACACCTGAACACAAACACAATGGCTTTCAGCTCCCACCGCCGCAGCAGCATCAGCAGAACAAGTCTGGAACATCTTCGAACAAAGGTTTAAGTGTATCCATAAACAGCCACAGTGTGTAAGGGTGTCACCTCTCCTTAGTGGGAACAGTGCTGTGCGGTGCAGGAGGCTGAATTAGAGGTGCTGCTGACGTTTTGTCTTTGTCTGGTGCTGACGATGAATGAGGTCAGCCACAGAGATGTGAATGTGGCTTTAAAGAGGACGACCCCACTGGGGGGGCAGCACATTATATCATATATGTATATAAACAGATACAATGCTACTATACTGTGACCTGCAGCTCAGATAAATCACTAAAGGCGAAAAAAAACATCAAATTTAGGATATAAATTCAGATATGTGGGGAAAGACTTCAAAAAGCAACAACCTCACTGGGTTAAAAATCCCATCATTGAGATCTGAAAGTGTTTCATCTGTCTGTAAGCTTTGAGCTTTTACTGCAGGATGCCAAAGCTGTAGCATGACAGTATTCTCATTTTCTTTTAATGTGCATCCATGAACGACAAAAATGACTAAATGAAAAAAAATACATCACAAAATGATTTTAAATAAGGTCAATTTCATTGCAAAATAACAAAATCTCAGTATTTTTGTCTAGTTTCTAGTGAAAATATATTAGTACATATGAAATAAGACACAACAAACTTACAAGTACATTTTCAGCAAAATATAAGAGCTTGTTTTGGTCAATAATTCATTAATATTATTGAAAAAGTATTAGTTCTACTGGCAAATTACTTCACTTATAATAACTTGGTATAATACTTTGTAAGATTTTGTTCTTGCAGTGTTTTTACGCCATACTCATATGATTATAGATGCAAAATACTATTTTGAAACTAATGTCATACATTTTGTTTATCAAAAGCAAGAGCTATATTAAATAGAGTTGTAAATAGCTCCTCTTTTATTAAGATTTAATTGTAATAAATTACAGCTGCAGGGAGTGCAAACTTGCGTTGCTTCACTAATTCCTATTCCTCCCCTTCAGCCATTTAAGTGCTCAACATTTAGATTAAATCATCTTTTGTTGCAGAGTTTGTTTAGTGCATTTCCCTAAGGCCCAGTTTACAACTAATTAAGACGATGGGGTTCCTGCGGAGCTGGAGCCTGCAACCTCATCAGAGCCACACCAGGCTGGCGGTGCTCCAAGTAAGACACTTACTGGCTCTTGGGGGCGCGGCTGGTAATCTATGTGTGTCATTTGTGGCTACTCTTGCTCAAATTGACAACTCACGCTCTCGCACAAAGAGATAACCCTGAACTTGGTGTGAATGGTACATACACCCCCAAATTGCACCTATTATCAGCAGTAACGGTTGCTAGGACACAAATAAACAAGCCGCAGTTTGAACTCATTTTTATTTTGGGCCAAATTAAGATAATAAAAGCTCTAAAGGGGCCGGTTGTGCCAGAATGTGTTGATAAAACCTGTTTACAAACTGTTAAAATATCAATGAATTCTTAAAATTAAATAAAATTATTGAACATCTTTTCAGTCCTTCCAGGATTTCATCATTTTTTGTGAGTCTTTGCAATGAAAATCAAAGTGTCTGTGGTACTGGTTTATAAATATTTGAGCTTGTTTATGATGATAAATGCGACTTTTTATTACACACTGTATAGGTCATAGACTATAATCTGACATCAGCTGAGGCAGCTGTTCAGTGCAAGTAAGAACGTTTTTGATCATTTTTGAGAAAAATCTGCAATAAACTCCCAATTATGTGTTAGCGCGAAAAAAGTGCAGCGGATTTGTTGATTTTGTGTGAATTTCCACGATAATTCTCAAGAAACTGGAGGGACTGACTGCTTAGAGTTGCCTTTGAAGCATAAGGCAACAATCAGTGGAACATTGACCAACATATCTGATGTGTACTGATGATGGTACTTGTCAAAATGTGGTGACAGTATGATGTTTTTAAGATGTAAAGCACTTTGAACTGCTTTGTCACTAAACACATAAACTTGATTAATCGATTACTGTCTTTTCTTTCTCCATTGTTTTGCTAAAACTGACGGTGGAGGTTCTGAAATCTTGTGTATTTTTAAGAAAATGCTACAGATTTTGCGAGACCTGTGGTGGTGTAATTTGACAACGTTAAGCACTCAAAGTGATGTGGTGGGATCAGTTGTGGCCGTACCAACTTGAATCATAGCAGGAAGATCATACTGATATACGTATAGAGGCACCTTGAGGGAACAAAAAAGCATCTCAGACGTGCAAAAATATCCAAAAAGCTTCAAAAATAGCCACATTCTAACAAGATGTTGAAGGGACAA
Organism: Girardinus metallicus; assembly: GCA_903067095.1. NCBI lineage: Eukaryota > Metazoa > Chordata > Actinopteri > Cyprinodontiformes > Poeciliidae > Girardinus > Girardinus metallicus. Next base: position 10,570 of record CAEGAE010039802.1, read on the forward strand.
AATGCTGTGGATTCAGATTTACAGCCAGCTTTCTGTGAGGTTCAGAAATAAACAATAAGGTTGATTTAAGGTGATTTGCTGGATGATTTTAGAATTAATCTTCTTGAAAGAAGATCAGATGAGATTTCACATAATAAAACCCAATGAGTCTGTCATAAGCCGACTTACGGAGTCTCCAGACTGCAGATGATGTAAAATGCCGTATAGGAATGCTGGTACACCTGCAAAGAAAAACACTTTGTTTAAATTCCTTTTCATTTACAAAAAGCGTCTGTTTTTTGTTCCTCTGTTCAGCGAAATCACTAAAGTATTAAACGTCCACAGAGGTTAAACTGGACAACTGTGTTTTCTTGAGATTAAAGAAACCACAAACAGGATTAACACATTAATAAATCCTTCAGAGAGACAGAGTTGTTAATGAATAATACAAAGAAACAAGCAATATCTAAGAAGCTTTTAAAACATTTGCATAAAACAGATATTTTTAAAATAATATTGATGCAAGCTCCAACTTGTTACTTCATTTTTTATTTATATAGAAAAACAGAGTAACTCCCGATCCGTTGAACATTCGGGTCCAGACGCAGGAATTATTTATAGCCAAGTCCAAAATAATTCACTCTTCTGGCAGATTTACGTTTAAAATAACCAAGTTCATGTAGCTTCTTATAACTGGAAGTAAAGTTAATGGAACCTAAAATATCTGCAGCTCATATAGAAAAGATACATTTTCAAAATACCACCTTACAAATTATCTGAAACTTTACAGTTTCATTAGTTTTTAAGAAAATCCCAGCCTAATTTCCAACTAGAAAAAAAAAAAACATCTTAATTGAATGAAGTTGAATTTAAATCTAAATCTGTATGGGGGATGAATAACTTTAGCCTTTATTGTACGAATGCGAAAAAAACCCACCACAGATTTTACCACAACACATCCTGATGGACTATTTCCAACTCTTCCTGACTCAGTATGACTGTGCACCACTGAACAAAGCAATGTCCACTTGTTTTCTATCACATAAAATCCCAATAAAATACGATAAAGCTTGTGGTTTAAATGTAAAAAAAATTACATTTTCAAAAGGTTTAAAGGCATCTTAAGTACCTGCTAACGTTAGCAACCAAAGTCAAATAGCAAAGATTCACAGATCCCATCTAAAAACTTTAAAACTGTCTATTTTAACAGCTCACACACCAAATATACCTTAATGATCATAATTACACAAAGTGGAAACCATGTAGCCATAGTCTCACTCAGCAGTTCTTATCTACAGTCTAAAAAAAGTCCTGAATTACATGCTAATTCAGGATTAGCGAATAGCACTTCAAGTAGCATTGTCACTATTTATTTTGGGTTTTTTTATAATCATTTTAGGAAAAAAAGCGCCAAACAGGCAAATTTTATGTAAATAATTTGGAGTGACGTTCCAAAGAAAATTCTGCATATATCGAACTGTGAATTTACAGTAGTTCCTAAATAATTTCCACACTAGCGCTGATAAAATGTTGCATAACTATACAGGTAAACCATCAATTGAACTGATTTTAATGAGGGTTGTATTGAATTAGTTCTAATATGGACATTATGCAGATACTGCTCTGATAGTTTTGAATATATTCATTAATTATCTACTAATCTGAGTTCACTTTCCGTAAGAAAAACATTAACATTGTAATTTGGAAGAGCTACGCACGTCTTGCTATTCTGTCATGTTATTTGGTAAGCATTACATCCGTCCTGCACGTTACAGAGAAATAAAGCATGAATATGTGACTGCGCCGCTTCAATGAGCATACAGGAGGAATGACTGTCATCTATCAAAGTGATGGGGAGTACAGTTGGATAATAAATGCAAATACAAACACTACAACACCATCCAGTTTGTCATAATATTCTCTATTCATCTTGGGCAATAACAGCAGATTATATATCTGCAGGCATCTTTCAGAGCCTAACAGGAACAAACACTGGCTGCAGCAGAATAAAGCGAGAGCGAAGGCGAACACCAGGTAAGCAGGTGAATGATTCAATATATCTGATGCAGCTATATTAGGAGGCGAAAACGCTTTGATCCATATCATCCAGTGCAGTTGCAGGGCACTTTATTCAAGAACCGCACAGAAATGATATATTCCCAGCCAATACTTCCGTCGATCTCATCTGCTGCTCTGCGAGTCCCGCGAGGCGTCGAGGGGGTTGTGTTTCTGCCTCCCTCGCCGCAGTTCCGCTCAGCTGTGCTCGCCCCTCCAAACCCAACAACCCCCCTCCCCCCTCACTTCGCCTGTGTGCGCCAAGCCTTCACACTTCGCTGTGATTACTTCACCCCCCATCTTCTCTCCGCTCTCTCCTGACATATTTGGCTGTCAGTTTGCCAATTCAAAAAACAAGCAAACAAATGAGAAGCTCACCGCCGCAACGTTGTAGGCCAGCAGCACATGCTTCAAGTCCGGGGACACCTCATACCTGCTGGCTTTGTACATTTCCTGTGAATCAGACGTAGATTTCAGAACAGAAACACACGTCGCTAACCATGCATACTGTGTTTATTAAACCGGTCCTTAAAAGCTGCCTCTGACAGATTGCCTTGCTTCAGACATAAACGGGGGTTGCATTAATCTTTGCACTTCTGCTTCGCCAGTATGATTGCTGATATAATGTTATTGCATCTCTATCTTGACATCTGCCCACATATTCGAATCACATTTCACTAAAAAATGATGCATGGTTTGATTAAATTTTCCAACAGAAAGAGCTGCAGGAGGTTGGATCTGCTGACCCAAAGAAGAAGAGCTAGGATTTAATCTAAGGCCTTCCACCGTCAGCAGAACTGTCTTGTCATTATTATAATAAAACTGGAAAAAAGCAGAAAAAGGTGACTTACAAATTTCTTGTTTTGGACCAAGACAGTTTGCTCGTCAGTGTCAATGTTGTACTTGACGACGTCGCCGTCTCGGTTGCGGTACAGCAACTCATTACCTGTTAAGAAGAAGAGACAGGGCGATGAGGAATGAGGGTAAAGTTATTAAAAACATTTAATCAAACGAGATATTGGAGGAAAATCTCAGTAGTCCATCTTTTATTAAACAGCAAACAAATTTTCTCCTTTCATTACAACCAAACACAAAGATATAGACACAAAAGTCAGACTTTGGATTTATTATACAGTAGAGTTTAGACGATATGTCTGAAAAATGTATCACAATATAATGGTTTCACATCAGTCAATATTGTTAATTATTAATCAGTTTTTAATTTAAATATTTGAAATACTGCCAAGCTGGTTTCAGCTTTCACTCCAGAGTTGTTGTTTTTTTATTGTTTTTAAGCAGTTATGAGGGAGAGTGCTGGAACTTTAAACTGCTACTGCACTAGTTACTCAATAAGTTGTTGCTAGGTAACCAAAGAATGAGTGAGTTGCTAGGTAACCAAAGAGTGACAGTTGGTAAATGCCACTAACCTTCCTTAAGATTGAACGGCAAAATGTCTTGTACTTAGTAATAATAGTAAGTACGTTTTATTTAATATTAAGGAATTATTGACTAAAATCAAACTCATACAGTATGTTGAAAAGCTACATGTAAGCTTGTTTTGTCTTGTTCTAGAAAAAGACCAAAGTTACTAAGATTTTGTGTGTTTTTTCCAGTGTGGTCTTGCAGATTCAGTTTTAAAAGCCAGAGGCTCTTTTGACAGAAAGGCAAAGTGCCGACTTCAAGCCACTAAAAGAAATCCTTGAGAGGAGCCATTATTTGACAGTTGTATGAACATTGGTGAGGCTCTTCATCCATCAGGCCTTTATCAGCGAAGGACACGTTTAATATGGCAACTGCCCCCTTTAACCTTCAATCTATCCCTGCTCCCATGTCTTATTGCTCTTGTGATCCACAGAAACATGAACAACCACGCCATTTGGTGAGGTAATTAGAACCCAGAGATTGTTATGCGGAGTGCTTTCTATCTGCTAGCATATCTAATTGTCCATTAGGGGTGACAGAATTACCATCACAATGGCTTTAATGCAGAACGTGCTGGCGATAGCACTTTTGTACAGTTTTAGATCTGCACAACCAAACGTCCTCTCAACAGCTTTTGTCCCCTTGTTAAAAACACCTGGCAAACTAAACAAGGATGGAAAATGGACTCGTTTATGTTCTCTCTACTGTGCAACACAATCCGGTTCCACGTATACTTGCAAACGGTCAGTTAATGTACTGAAATGACTGAAAAAGCAGGCAAAATCAATGAAGAAAATAAAAATGGGGGGAAAATGAAAATGCTTGGGAACTATTGATTTAAAGCACTTTAAAATATTGAAAACAGAGTGTATCAGTATGATGTCTTTTATCTGACATCATTATATCCTAGACCCAATGACAAAGCATTTGTCTCTTCATTTTAACAAAAAACAACAAGCATTTATGGAAAATGTCATATTTTGTTGTCATTTCATTGGTAGGTGTTAGGTTTTTTACTAAATGTCAAAGTTTGATTACGAAGTGTACAATATGAGATTATATCCAGAACCAAGCAGCCCTCATCTTCAGACTAAATAGAAATTAGTACTTTAATGATTTAGCTCCACTGCCAGAATCTTTGAGCTAGGATTAATAAAACCTAATATGACACGCTCAGAGAAGAATCAATTTGATTTACGGAGTTGAGTTGTGAATTGAAATCCAAACTTCTTGCCTTTTTCTGTGACCATACAACTTAAAACAAAGAAATTTGGAGAAAATATTTCAAATTCCCACCATCATTATCTTTAGATAAGCTCTCCCACTAAGCTAATCATTTTTGACCTCGTCGTCCCTCCTTCACCTTTTCAGCTCTTTGTTTTTTCTCTTTTCAGATACACATTCCCATACAGTTCTCGAGGCATTCCATCTTCCCTTCGCCCTCTCTCTTCGTCTTTGTTCCCTTCTCTTCCACCTTCAGTCGCTGTGCATCCGCCCAGGGCGCTGTTTTCCACTCTGATCTATACCTCTCATAGCAGTATGTCTTATTAATTCAGCATCCTGCCCTGGGCGCAGCCCTTACCCACCCTCACGGCGGGGAGGCAGGGGGAAGATCCAAGCAGGGGGATGAAGAAAAGGAGGCATACAGAGACTCACAAAGATAGGGTGGATAAACTGAGAAAGTTGGAATTTGTTAAGACCGGTTGTAGTGATGTAGCTCTGTAAAGGCACAGTTCAAAAACGATGATATCCTGCCGTCCTTAAACAAGTACATACGCTCAAAGGTTAACTGGGGGATCATTGTGACCTGCCAATTTTTAACTTCACCAACCCAGAGTGGTGACTGGTAAGTCAGAAATTTTGAAATCATAACTTTTACTCATTAGAAGCTTGATTCACAAAACAGTGAGCAATAAAACGGTATGGTTTTTCACAATGACAGGGTGTTGTCCCTGCCCACAATGACCAGTGAAATGGTCATTGTGTCTGACAATGACCATTTCTTTGGTCATTGTCAAACACAATGACAATGACCGCTGTCATTGTCATTGGTCATTGTCATTAACCAATGACAATGACCAATGACCATTTACAATAAAATGGTCATTGTGTCTGACCAATGAAATAAGCTTCATTTCATCATATCTATGACATCTAGTTCCTCTCTAACTCTATGTTGTTGAAGATTAGGAAGTTAAACCTGCACTCTTAGTCATTTATGAGCCCAAGTCACATCTCGAGTTTTTAGTCTACAAACTGAGGTCTTGGGTTGCTTGAAGTGAACTCCAAGGGTTCAAATGCATATGTGAATGTCAAGCGGACCAGAGGCCGCTCCCAAAGCAGGTAGCAGACTATAATGCAGGGGATTCTGGGTAAAAACAACCACTCAACAGCAGGTTGCTTAAAGAGTTTTGATTGTTTGCACAGTGCAATGTGAAAGCAAACCACTGCAGTTGAAAATGTAACAAAAGTTGCAATTTTGGTCCCCAATCAAACCGAGTTTAGTGGATTATCAAGTGTGAAAAGACTCTAATCTAAGTCCAATCTGAAGTCATTCATTCATTTTTGAGACTTTAATGCGACTTGAGTCAAATCTTTGGTTCAAGACGATTAAACAGATATGATTTGAGTAAAATTAAACAATTTTCAAATTCTGAAAACAAGAAAGCTCTCCAAAGTAACCTGGCTCTGTGTCAAAAAGAAATTGGCTCCTAAACCTGGATGTGCCACCATTAGCAACAACTACCATCAAGTGTTTGTGACAACAGGAAGTTTGTCTTTTACATTTCTCTTCAGTCACAGTTGAGTTTTCCAGCAAGAATGGTCAGTTAAAGGTCACTCAATAGGATCTAAATCAGATTAGCCCAGTCCAGAACCTTTAATTTATGTCGGTTTTGATTGTAGGTCGACGTCTGGTGTGCTTTGACTCAGTGTCCTGAATGAGTTGAATGTTCTTGGCCAGACTTTCTCCTTCAGGATTTTCTGCTAGAGCAGAATTGATTGTTCTATTGACTACTGCTATTGACTACTCTCAAAGTGAAACTGTTCTCTGTTTTGTTAGGTAAGCAGTCGTTTTGACCTTAGATCTCTACCATAGAGGCCACTTTGGCAAAGTCTCTTTCTTTTAGTTGAATTAATTAAAGCAGGTGAGGCCTGCAATGCTTTAGATGATGTTCTGGGTAATTTTGGGACTTCCTGGAGGTGTTACTGTGTTTTTGGGAGCAATTTTTGTAGCTCAACTACTCCTGGGAAGATGTCATTTGTGAAGAGTAATTCTTTGTATGTTTCACTGGAGTCAGAAAGCACGAACAATGAATTCGTAATCATTTCCATACAGACTTTCTTTCACATTTATGTTTTTAATTAGATCTGGGTTCTTCTGTCTACTCCATGCTGTCAGATAGATTTCAGTTTTGTAATTATTTGACCCAACAAGTCTGACAATAGTCAGACCTGGCAGAGGCAGTGAAATTCACAATTAACTCATTATTTAGCCAATGGACAATGATGTTTTCTCATAGGACCAAATTTCTGTGGAGTTGTATTTATATGGGTTACTGCTGTCTGAGGTTAAAAGTCATTTGAAACATTTAATGGAACCAAAATGTCAAAGCAGCGGACACCTGGAAGGGAGAAATACTTTCTTAAAGCTACAAGTAAGTATCACCTGAAACTAAAATTTTAAATGTCCAACTTGGAATAATAAACTGCTCATGAGAGAATTGGACTGTGGAAACACACCAGTCAGAAATGTCCCCCACCAATGGAAATAACAGAAATCTACAGCAAAGAAACAGGCTGTTGGTGAATTACTACTTTAGGGTCCCTAATCCCAAAGCATACCGTCCACATAAACCACCATCATGTGATTACACAGTACTCTGATTGAAATAGCCAGTTTCTGTAAGCTGTGCTGTTAGCCACAAGGTGAGCCGGGCCAGGGTGTTAAGTTCTGGATGAAATGAGATTTTTCTTGTCAGTTCCGGGTCATTTGTCCCTGCCCACAGCTGCGGATGATGGCCAGTTTGATGGAAGTGGCACAAGTTGTAGCCGAAGACGAATAGTTTCAGTCCCACAGTGCGGGAACGTTGCAGCCGCTGGCTTATATGGGCTGTGAAATATTGGTTCATAAAAATTTAAACTGCATTTTAATTAACAATCCACCTCTCGTATTAATAGTCATTTTCTTCCTCGTAAAAGGAAATTTCCTTTGCACATTTCCCAGTTGCAAAGCGCTGCATGCTACATCGTTGGAGCCTGGATTTCATTTTCAACAGGCTTGACAAATGAGCAGAATAACAAGTGAATGATGGGCCAAACAAATGAGCAGAAAAAAAAAAAAAAACAAACCTTGAATCTGAACTTGCTGACAAAACAAAACCACCCACAGTGAAACCAAGCTGCTGCTGGCCGGTTTTCACACAGGAAGGCATTTGTTTTGATCTGAAATGTCAATCACTGCACACTTTTTCCTTCATTAGTCTCTCTCTGAGCCGAGATGATTTATTTTCAGCGCAAAATCCAAATGATTTTTCTGTCATTAGTTAATTCACTTGGATCTCCTGTACCTTAAAAAAGTTGCACGTTCCCCCCAACCCCACTGTGCCGCTTTCTTAGAGGTATGCATGGTTTAAAGTGAGTTTGTGGAATAAAATAGTAACGTATTGAGGCACCTCGGTGAGATCAGCAGAGTGATCAAAGATGAGCCTCTTCTCTTCAGACTTTCTGCGTCGGGGTCCCGTAAATAAGCAGCTTGAAACAGAAAGACCGCTTTCATCTACAGCGGGGGCTTCAGAGTTTCTGCACCACTCAGAATGATCCAGTATTAAGGTTATGTACAATAAAACATCTTTTTAACAAATTCCAAAAGTAAAACCTTAAAAACTTCTAACTTAATAACGAATAGGTGAAGAAAAAGATTTAACTTCAGAGGTTTCTGTCGTATGTTTCATCTGAGCCGTTCATTTTGATGCAAACAACTTGAGAGGTTTTTAATTTATGATTGGGTTTTGAAGCCAAATGACTCAGCAGAGATCTTCTTTAGATTGGCTTGGTGTGGTTGTCAGTTTAATTACAAGATATTCAAATGTGTCACAACTTTGCCAAGTAGTGGATAAAGACTCAAAGTGTGAAATGGCTGAATGGCTTATTGAGAAAATCTCTATGATTCACTCATTTTGCCACATCCTGAATCTTCACATTTACAGCTGAATGGTCAAAACATAATGACATAATGGTCCACCAGCAGGATAATAATCTCCTAATATTGTTGTTGTCATACTAAAAATTCAACCTGACAATATTTTACAAAGAAAATATCCATTTTCAATACAGCAGCAACGCTCTGTGAAGGCACAACGCTCCTTCACGTTAAGATTCGTTGTAATTCCCCAACATTTTACTTCCTTATTAAGAGTGAAATCAACAAGCAGAGGAGAATTCAAGTGTCGTTTATTTTTAAAAAAGTTAATATCCTTTATAGAAGTAGGTACTTTTTTATTTCAATCTTAATTATAAAACTGAAACATAAAAACAGGGTTTTGTATTTTGGTTTTATCAATATACAGACATACAATTTCTTGAATTTTTGGGGTTGATTTTTTTCTTGTATTATCAGGGTATTCATTTTTTATTTTTTGGCTATTCTCATCAAAGAGGAAGTGGATTTTTCTTCCTCCCAAACACTTGCTGTAATTAGCTAACTTTGATGAATAAGTGTGCCCAAATCTGGCTTTGATTAAAAATCAATGAAGATCCTATTTTCTATAAAATTTAAAAATAACATAATATAAAAGACATACTTTGTGTTGTTTCTAACATTTTCTTCTTGATTAGATTGTAATTTGTCAGTGAAAATCATTTGGGAAATAAACCATCCATCTGCACCAAAAATGCTGCAAATAGCCTATTATGGAAATTAGCTAATGATGTCATTTAATGACTTTTAGACAGCCAGTAGCCATTTAGAGTTAGCATCATTGTCTTTGAGTTAAAACTCTAATTTAAACATTCAGAAAAGGTCTCCATTAGGGGTGAAAACACAGACTGCAAAGGAACAAGCTAGACTTCCTCCAAGCTCATGTACTGAACAGTTGCTTTAATCATTTAGCTAAAGTTATTGTTGTAAAAGTCACCACACACTGTGAAAGCACTTTAAAGCATCACTGCACATCATTCATCATTATGCAGACAGCTAAAATCTCAGTGATTAATGCTTTCTCAGGTCCCAACCTCCTTTAACAGTACGAGAAAATACAAACATTTACAGCACAGCATGAGAGCAAACATTTAGGCAAAACCTGCCAGCCACAACATTTAAACAAACCATAAAATGGATTTCATGCGTTTACAGCCTCTACTTGCTATTAGTCCTTAAACGCAGCATAATTGATTTACCTCACAGCCAGTGAGGTGACCTTCATGTCAGCTGTTTACGCTCCACATCAGCTCCTGCAGTTGCTCGTTTTAATCTCTCTCTGTGTTTGTGTGCCACGACTCTGCTTTGAAACTAATCAATGCACTTGGACAAAACATGCATGTGCGCCTAATGGAGATCATTAGCGGGGCTGCTGCGTGTAAAAGAACAATTATAGCTACAATAATGACAATATAAACAACAATGCGAGCGTGGGTTTCTTCATCAAATCCTGTACAAGATCTCACTTGTTTCAAATCATGAGAAAAAATTGTAGTTGGGTCATTTAAGGACCTGGAGTCGTTTGGTAAGTGGCATAAAACATCAAAGTGATACATGAGATCTAAAATTCAGACTTGAATGTGTTTGTAGAGACTTTGCAAGACACTAATTTGCAGAAATATCCCCATTTAATCAAAGAGTTGCTGCGAACACTTTGCCCTGCTCTCTTGTGCAAAAACAAAATCTTACCACGTATTTTTGTGCAAACATCTTTGTACGCTTTAAATGGCACAAACTAACTTGAAAGTAACTTTTCAGCACGATATAGAGCCTTGTTTTGAGGAAATAATTCCTTAACATTGATGAAAAAGTGCTGGTTCTATTGGCAGATAAACTTATAACATGGGGGAAATGTCTGGGTACAAGTCAAATAATCTGCGTGTTTACTCATCAAACTTGCTAATATCCATTAGGATTGAGGTAAATAAAGGAACTTTAGGCTCAAGGGCGTCTAGCCCCGTTTCTTCTCCATCTGTAAGTGGGGATCAGAGAATGGCTTTCACATGTCGGCTAATCCCCCAAAGTCAGAGAGCCGCTGCTGAGTCAGCAGGACATCGGAGCGCTGAATTTAACTGTAATCAAACGATCAGTTCGTAATAGGCTTAGTTTATTTTGTTCCAGAAGCACAATTGTGCTCGACGTAATGATTTGTCTAGCCATCCAAAATGAGCATATACCCGATCATCGGTTCCTGCTGTTGTTCGGAAGGTGCTGATGTTACCGGCTTGCTGTAACATCAGTACCTGACTTTTCCGACTTGCTGGCGTCACCACAGCAAGTCTATGTTGACTTTTATCATGTGGATGTCGACTTTAAAACAACATGAAGTCATGTAGCCCCTGGTTTTCATCTGGTGTCAGATGAAAACCAGTTCGATGTGAACACTGTTTCCACCGACACAGAGTACGCGGTCATAAAGATGTATCTTTGCGCGGACATGTCCGGCGGACGTTCGCGGACTGAAGTACAGCCGAGTATGTGGGAGCCTTAAGTTAGCCAATAGCTGCTTTCCTTGCTGAGAAGTTGGAAACAGAATAAGGAGGTTCCACAGTTTAGGATTTAGGTTATTTAGTTTGTTTTTCTCTGCAAAATACTTCAGATAATTTTAAGTTTTCTAGCACGTAAACATGTTTTATCTCAATTTTGATGAAAACAAGATGCCTTAAAGGGACGTGAAGAAATTAAACTGGATTACAAATTTAAATTTGTAATTACATAACTGCATTTTGCTAAATAAAATGTGCAACAAACTGAGTGCTGGTTCTGTTCTGCAGCTGAAAGCTCATTGAAAGAGTAAATTTTAAACAATACTGTACTGTTAAAATGAAAGCCTAAGCAGATTGTTGCAGAGTGTGAGCAGAATAATAACAGAAGGTTTTTTTTTTTCCAATAACAGCTCGACAAGAGCAAAGTTAATTGCTGAATTGATCGTCTAATTTCAGAGCTATAGGTTTACAGCCGTACAGTCGGGTGAAGATCAATCGGTTATCCTGCATGGAGCAAACGCATTTATGTATGAACTCCTTGGGATTGTAGCTGGATGTTTAAGTGACAAACCAGCACAAAGTAGAACGTGATTGTGAAGTTAATGGAGTCTTACATGGAGTTTTCAAAAGTTTTTCCAAAAAAAATCTTAAAAGTGTGGCGTTCATTTGTGTTCAGCTGCCAGGAGTCCTTGGAAAAACGTCTGTTGTGATTTAAAGCGCAAGAAATGAACAAAAGTAGAGAAGAAAAGAGGAAGGAGGAAGGGATGAATGTAGGACGCATGGAAGGAGAGAAAATAGTACAGAAATGGTAAAAGAAAGGATGACAGGACGAAAGGAAGGTTGAAAGAAACGTTAAGTGATGAAAGAACAAAAGGACAAAAGACAGGATGAAATGGACAAACAGATGAAAGGATGGTTGAAAGAACAAAAGAAAAAATGAAGGACAAAAGATAGGATGAAGTTGATGACAGACAGGACAAAAGAAAGGGCAAAAGGATGAGAGGAAGTTTCAAACAACAAAAGACAGGATGAAAGGTCAAAGAAAAGTTGAAACAAAGGACAAAATGAGGAAAGAAAGGAACAAATGAAGGATGAAAGAAAGAATGAAAAAGGACAGAAGACAGAAAGGACAAAATAAAAGCAGGAAACAAATGGAATAAATAAATAAAATATAAGAAAGAAAGAATGGAAGGACACAATGAAAAAATAAAGGAGGGACAAAGTGAAGCGTAGAAGGGAGCGAAAAAAGATGAACAGAAATCCAGACGTTCCCAGGAAGCCAATGAAACAAAACACTGGGAAGAAACACGGAGCTACAGGTTCATGTCCGACCGACCAGAGGTTCTACATCCTTAGGTGAGTTTCTGTTTCTCCGATGAGGGTGGAGCATATCTTTTGTCGTACAACGACTCAAAAAAACGGACCATTACTTGCTGATAAAAGAAGTCCAACACATCCATCAAGCCTGTACAATATTCATTAAAACCTCTGTATAATATCTGTGTCAGCAGGAGAAAGTTGACTATTTTTAGCAACGTCTTTGCAGCTCAAACTTGGATCAAAGATAACACCCAACTCTTCAGATGTTGTGCCTTGACGTTCGCAGCTTTGGAGCAAAGAAGCTGATAAATTTACCATGAGATACACACAGACACACAACTCCTGAGATCAGATTTGTCTTTCTCCTTTCCGGGTTCTTATGACTGAACAACAAGGAACTTCACATCTGTCAAAAGACTTCCTCGCTTCCTTGAAAGACGAAAGAAATTTCTATTTGTGCCAGAAAGTCATTTTAGATTGAAGTGTCACAAAACTAAAACTTTAATATTTCTCTCCCTGTGACACTCACTAAATAATTAAAAAAGACGCTGTATTATGTAATAATGTAATAAAACTGAGCTTTAAATGTAATAAAACATTAAAACCGCATTGTGTAATAATTGACACAAAAAGTAATAAAATCCTAGCAATACTTTCTGCCAAATAAGTGGTAACATTATTACATTTTGCGCCAATTATTACAATTATCAAACTGTTTGTGTTCATACTAATCATTACACTTCTAATAATCATGTTGTAAATCATATACGCATTTAAAATGGAAATTTTACTAAATAAATGATGAACTTTTGGTCATTTAGTTTCCTTTTTCAGACTCATAGCAGAACCCTGGAGGTTAACCAAGGTTGTTCAAATCAAAACCATTAATTCATGGTCAATTATTACATAATAGTATTTTAATTATGTTTTGTGATTTATGATTTTATTGCATTAACACATAATGTGGCGCTACAGCGTGGATGAAGACGATGTCGGCTAGGAAAGCAACGAGGCACAACTGGATAGAAATGGACAATAAATCAATTATAACAATATGTATCATGACAAACACATGATCAATATCAATTAATAATATGTCTGATAGAATATTCAACAGTTAAAATAAAACCGCACAGTATTCTGGGGGATGGAGGCTTTAGCCACTCCACCTTTCAGAGCAAGCTAAGCAAGACTGGTTTGATCACAAACGGCGTTTCCAACGCTGCAAGCTCGACACTTTGAAGTCAGACGTCTGACATTTTGCTCAACGGAGTTCAGAAGAGTCGTTTTCCGTTGTCGGGCTGTTCGTACTGTGAAATACGATGAAATTGAGAAAGTGGCACAATATAATGTAGTGAAACCTTCTGCGATCATATCGGAGGTTCAGATGTCTTTGCTGAACTTTTTGTGTTCAGTTTCTATTGAACAACAAACGGTGACAGATGATAACGGCACAAAGCGCTTTGGAGCCTCTTGCCTTTTTTCCTCTCCCCGTTACTTTGAACAATGGCGGACTAAATATTGGGAGTTTCCAGGTTTTATTTGCTGAAATAAACAGAATGTCGCCACCAGGCGTATGTTTGAATTCACCAGATAATTCAGAGGTTTTGTTAGTTTCACAAGCTGGCGCTGATGAGGTTCGCTATCAGCGCTGTTTTCATCTCAACCGAACCCAGTTTGACGACCTGCTACTAATCAATGCCTGCATCTCCTGGCAGGACACCAACTACAGGCCATTACATCACACAGCAGAGTCTCTCTTACTGATTGATGTGCCAGATCCAGCGGCAAAAGTTAAATTTTTTGAACTCCAGATGCTCAAAAAAGCTTCAACTGTGCAATGCTAGACATGCAAAACGCGACGCGCTTCCACATACACTTTGAACGCAGACCAGATACGCCTGGCGCTCAAATCACGTTTGGTGTGAACGCACCATAACTCTTTGATTACCTAGCAACAACCTGCTGGGTAACAAGTAGTTTCAAGTTCCCCTCAACTTTGGTTACCTAGCAACAACCTGTTGAGTAACTGCCACAGCAGCAGTTTCAAGTTCCACCAATGTGCCTTAAAACTGCTTAAAAATAAAAACAAACAATGGTGTGGAATGAAAACTGTGGACAAAACAAAACATTATAAAGAACACAATAATTATTGATACTGATATAACACACTTATATCGTGATAGGTTTCTCAGCCGTACTGTCCAGCCCTACAACTTGCCAACTGCCTCCACACTGAATCCATTTTAATAAACTGAAACAAGAGGCTCAGTGTCAGCTGTAAATCTCTATTATACATAACGACAAAACAAACACGCTTCGCCCTTCTTAATCACAGCCATAATTCCTGCCTGAAGTCACAATAATGGCCCTTTTCATTGTCCCGACCGGTCCATTTCTTCTCAAAAGGTTCCCCCCTTTATCATATTTAACAAACATTAAGGAAGGAAAAAAGGGAGTCCTGGAGTGGCAAACAAGAGGAGCGTGGCCATTAAGATGGCAAACAGCTGCCTGTAGAGCTGGCATCACATCCCTGAGGACAGCTTTCACCTTGGTGGGATGAAAAGGATGGGGACGCTGTGTCGGATTCAGATGGAGCGCTACAAAAACAGGCATCTGGGCGATATCAGTGGTGTCTGCTAAATGTGCAATTACCAAACCAAGGCAGGCAGACTTGGTGAAGGTTTCCAAACGTGATTAGAATATTGACGCAATGAAACGCAGTACATGGAGTTATAGACTGTTCTTCGAAAAGGTATTTGCTGCCTTGAAGATTTACTTTTTTTAATGTTTCAGATTATCAAGCACATTTAAATACTGAAGATGTTTTGAGAAAAAAAAAAAATCAATTATGAAGGCCAGAAATCTGTCCAAGTGACCCAGGATCTCTGTGAAAAACCTTCATGCAGGCTTTGTTAAAGAAAAATACATCAAACAAACAAGAAATCACTTGAGTAGAAACTCAGAAAGCAAAACTAAAGCTGCATTCACACCAGCCTGTTTGTTTGCCAAGAAAGTTCGGTTCTTTTGGTTTAGGTATGAATGCACTATTGAACTCTAATGAGAACCAAAACAGTGAACTCTGGTCCGCATAAAAACCTCAGTCTGTCTCGATTCATTTGAAGTGAACTCTGGTGCAGTTCGAATGCATATATGAATGCCAATCGGACCGCAGACCCCTCCAAAAGCAGGAAGTGAACTATAGCGCAGGGCACTCTGGGTAAATACAACCAAAACAAACGTGGGAGGCTAGTGCTACTGGGAGAAATGGCTCATGGTCTTTTATCAAAAACTAAAGAGAAATCCTACAACGGCTAAAATATGACATGTTTACATTTCGTGAAGAAGGAAGGTGCACTCGGAATCTTCTTCAGATGTTTTTGTGTCGTTCCTTCAGTGGTTCTTGGTGCAGCGCCCCCATAGGCGAGGAGGGGAACAGATATTTTAAAGGGTTTGATTAGTTTGTGCAAACACACAAACTTTCAGCTCTGAATGGCACAAAAACAGAGAACAGTTTAGACAGCCAGACATAAAACCAGCTTGGTCTTGGTAGCTTATTTCTTTTAATAAGTGACTCTGTCATTTGAAAACTGCAGCTTACATCGACTTGAGTCACCACCGTTAATTTGTTTGCAATTTGTTCTGATCTGAAACATTTAGGTTTGATGATGAAGCAAACCAAAGAAATCAGTACTTTTAAGAGAACTGTACCACAGAAGTAAATAATTGATGCTGTTCAGGTCTGATTCAATAACTTTGATACAACATTTAAAGCTTCAACATCTTGTTGCAACAGGTTATATTGGGTCCACGCAATAGGAGTGTAACAGTACACTGTACATGGTTTGGTATGAGTCAGTAAAACAGGCCAAAAAATAAATAAAAAACCTGTTTTCTTTTCTTTGGATATCAATAAATAATCCTCTCAAAAAGAAAGAATGAACATCCTTGGTGTGAGCTATGCTCAGAGTTTTCTTTGTGTTCCAGTAAGTTAAATTTAAAATAAACACAGTTTGTTTTTTCTATAATTAAAAAAGGAAACAGTCAAAAAACGTCAAGCGAACTGTTTGATTAAGCGACAGGTGTATTACGCAGCTTTGTAGAATGAAAAGGTTTCACACGTCTTCAAATTCGTAACGTTTAATTTTAAAACAGGGGAACAAATTCAGTAATAACCAACTTTCTACTAATGATAAAAACCAATTAAATAACTGACGTTTTGCATGTGAAGTAACAATAGAAAACGGCTCGATGAAGCGGCTGTGCAGAAAAATGGCCCAATAAGTGATGATTATGGCCTCTCCAGGTTATATTCAGTCTGTCTCTGGGGAACTGACTGACAAACGGAGAGAGCCTCAGAAGAAATCATAAAACGAACAAAACAAGGTTTTAAAAAAAATTCAATTTCAACCTCCAACCAGAGGAGCCTTCATAGCTAAACCAAGACGCAGCCCTGAAAGCACAGATGTTGGTTTATCTCTGGGAAAAAAAAAGAAAAGCAAAGCTAACGGAGACAAACTAATCAGCTTACGGCTCTCTCTAAACCTCCCTCTCCCATTTCTCTCCTTTTTGTGAGCCTCACTTAATCATTCAGCAGAAAAACACTGATATCATGGAGGAAGAGAAAAGATGAAGCGCTGAAGAGCTTTCAACAGGGAGGCCTAGTGTTTCTCAGAGATTGCTTCTGTTTGCAAGGACGGCTACAAAACCTCCTTCAGTCACCATGTCTTTTATCGGCTCAGGTCAATTTTTGGTTCAAGAGAAAATTTAAGTGCAAAGCAGAATTTATTCTCACTAATAATTATCTTACATAACTCCAATTTTTGTTACAGTTGAAACCAAAAGGTTACATACGTCAAATAAAAAGTAAAAAGTTAAACATCCTCACTGTGATGTTTAACTTCTCTTATTTTAATTATCAAAATAATTCCTCTTTGCTAAATGCCACAATAATGGGAGATTTATTTATTAATATATTTAAAATCAGAAGTTGAAACATGATTTTGTATCAGCGAAATCATATTTTTTTCTTTTCCATTGGTTTAACTGGTAATTCTGAGGAACAGATGTTGTCTTCCAGATGTGTACAGTAGAACAGCAGCTTTCTGTGCTTATCCAGGCATGATAGATTTGTTTACACCCTTTGGGTCGCAGCCTGGAACAACAACAAATCAGCTACATGAGGGGAATCTCTTCACCCAGCACATATGGGGGTCTTCAGATAAAAATGTATTTGCCTCGTATGGTGTTGTTTTACTGTCACTAATGTAATTAACGCAAAGTTTCAGCTTTTTTCAGGCTACATGCTAACATGCTCTGCTCCTGCCATCTCACATGAGCTGGAAGGGGAAACGTTTGATCACTTTCTTTACGATCAAACTGCAGCATGGAGAGCCAAACTGAGCCAAGATTGTGAGACACAAACTGGGTTCCTGAGATGCTGTAACACAGAGAAGAGGTGTGTTTCTCCTGTTACTGTCTCAGCATTAATAAAAGACAAAGCGTTTGATGGATCGGAACAGCGTCGACATTAGGAAGTAAAGAAAAATTTGTGTTATAGTTCCAGCTTATGAAGCAGCTACTGAAGCATGTGGGGGAAATGTGGTTTGGAATAACAGGAAGAAATCAGATGCTGAACAGAGAATGAGACGGCAAATATAATCATGATTTAGATGTTTTAAGGCTATGAAAAAAAAAAAACCACATCTTAATGGTGTAGAGCGCTCCTGTTAATTGCTATGAACAGAAAATAGATTGTTTCATTGTCTAAAATTTGTTTTCTAACAAGGCAAATGGATGTGTGGTGAAAAAAAGAAAGTAAACATTAAAAAAAACATATAGATTCATAAAGATCAACTATGCAGAAATCAATTGGGAGCTTTATGAAAGTATAAACGTGATCTCTTCCTTCCCCCTAAACAGTTTCTCTATTGGAAAGAAATTATGAGGCAAACAGTTTGAACAGGAAGTCAACAGCCAGACTGTGGACCGCAGGTGTTGTTTGTGAGCATAAAGTTTCTCATATTAAGTTGATATACAGCTCTAGAAAAAATGAAGAGCCCACTGCACTGAACCCCATTGAAAACCTCATGGTTATTCCACCAAACATTGATTCCTGAACTCTTCCTGAGCTAAAACATTAGTATTGTTGTGAACTTAGTTTTTTTTTTTTTTACTTTGCATTATTTGAGGTCGGAAAGCACTGTATCTTTTTTGTTATTTTGACCATTTCTCATTTTCTGCAAACAAATACAAAATCTTTGTTTGGAATTTCAGAGACATGTTGTCGGTAGTTCATAGAATAAAAGAATAATGCTCATTTTACTCAAACGTACACCTATAAAAAGTAAAATCAGAGAAACTGGTCACTTTTCCAGAGCTTTATGAAAATGATTCTGGACGTATGACGTTGCATCACGTTGATCACAGATGTGAACTGAATCAAAATTTATCATAAGAGACTTTGTGATGTCAAGAAACATTATATTGGCATGAAAATGCATCAATTTGACACTGTATTGTAATAAAGCTACTAATAACACAGTGTTAGAAATGTACCACACAGTAACAATAAATGCATTCAGATGAAGCGTTTATCTGAATGCCACCAAATTTTAGCTTTTTGAATTAGTTTTAGAGATATTTACCTCTGCGGTGACTAACCACAAAGTGCTTCTAAACCCATAGAAAAGGTGCCGGTTTGCTAAGTGTCCAAGCTACCGCTGTAAGATATTTCCTCTTCTTCAGTGTAAGAATTGCATTATGCACATGAGTATTGTCTTCAATCTCTGGCAACTTTTGGCAATTTTCTCGCCTATCTTTTGCTCAGATTCACTTTTTTTTTTTTTTACAGTGCATCAACTTTCTCCTGACTTCCATCCTGAACACAACTTAAAAAGAAAAACTTGTAAAATGGATAACATTTTCAGTTTTAGCAGCACTGGACTCAGCTGACACCACTTTGACTCTAAAACTGACATTGTCGATTGACATTTTTCCTTTTTTTCCTAACTTTTTGTTAAGTTCAATTAAACATTTAGCAGCTAACGCTTCTGGATTGTAACTAAATAAAACGACAGTCGTGCTGTGAGTGAGTCAGAGTCGTGCGTGGATGCAAACAGACTCATCCTGTGTTTATTTCCTTGATGTTTCCTAATGAGGATGCAGCTGTGACTCAAGATGCCACGTTGAGGGGTGAGAGCAGGGCTGCATTCACTCAGACAATGTGCTGTGTGCATTATGGATGGGGAGTGCCACGATTTCTCTGTTTTTAGGGGACGGATTAGGGGATGCACACCAGCTGGAGGTGCGGCAGAGAAGTGGTAATTCGCAAAACAAAACACACACAGATGGAAGATTTGTTGATTGTTGTATTAGGGTTGTGTTACTGTGTTGCAAGACTTAAGGACCTGGTAAACTTTAACTTTTCCAGTGATGCATCAAACTTTCTGTGTGCCGTTTTTCTTGTATCCACATAATGTCTACACCCACTTGTTTCCTTAGGGTAGCTGTGCTGAAAGTCAAATGCTATGCTGCAAGTTTTGCAGTGGTTCAGCAGACCTCTGCAGAACTTTATTACATGCAGAGGAGGTAGCTGAACCAGCTGGATGAGCTTTGTAGGACCAGAGACATCTAAAACTGGCAGAAAACTGCAACACTCAATGGGCGAGAGTTCAGGTCGATGCCGGTCCACCATGCGCTCATTATGTGTGATATGAGCCAAAAGAAACATCCAGATGAATAATCTTTTACTTATCCAGCTTTTATAGCCTCTTGCCACTTTAAATACAAATAAACCGCTGCTGGCCACGCCTCTAACTCAACGGTTACACTCACACATGAAAATGGCTGCAAACAGATGCGCAATTCTACAACCGTACATCTTTGAAAAGCAGACGTGGAGCCTCCTGCACAAACAGTAAGGATGCAGGAAGTGGTTTCCAGATGGTAACTCAACAACAAAACACCTGTCTTTTCCAGCAGCCACTGTACAGCAGTAAAACCAGCTGATCAAACATGCTGGAGTTCAGTTTGGGTTGCTAGGTAACGGGGAGTGCCTCCTGATTTGTGGTGTTATATTGCAAAAGTTTTCAAAACGCCTCATTTTCCACTCACCAAAAAACATGAACTTATGTCCAAAGTTCATGTGAGTTTTTTTTTTTTTAAGTGTTTGAGCTGTTTTTAGAAGGAGTAGAAACACAAATAGAAGAACAAAAACCTGCAAAATGTGAATTTTACATAATTCGTCCGCCTTTAAACAAGATAAAAAGCACAGTAGCGCCTCCACTTGGTGAGGAAACTCCAAACCTTTTATATCGCTGAGGACATAATTTAAACTGTGGCCTACAAATCACTTACTGAATCAATCCACCTTCAACATTTCCTCATGGCTCAGCCAGTTTACTACCAAACATAAAACAAAACTCATTACATAATTAATGAGGCCATTAAAACAACCCAACTCTTGGCTGCTCAACTGAAGAACCCCTCCCACCTCGTTTGCTATTTCTGTTGACCTTTTTTTATGCGTTTAATGGTTTTAAAAGTAAAATCCTCCACAAAGTTCTCTCTATCCAACACAGGGGTCAGTAACCTTGTTCCATTCAAAGAGTTGCAAAAAACATCTTTTTTTAAATATGTATTACCATAAAATGCTAAAGAATTTAACTAAAATAACACAACGAATCCTCTAGTACAAAAGATTTTTTTAAAATTACAATGAGCTTTTTCTATAAGTATTGAAAATGAAAGATATGAAGCATAGTTTGAAGATAGTTACATTTAGACGCCTGTTGTCGACATTATATGCAGATTTTTCAAAAGAACCTGCAGAAAATCTTCTTAAGGACTCATTTTTTATTGCATTCATAATGAAAAGCGTTTCATTTTTGGCTTTGTAAGAGCCACAGGATTATCTAACCTATCACTTATTAATATAGATTAATAAGAGCAACTTACTGCTGATCCATTTGGCGTTTGGATCATGAACCTTGAATTCTTTTCGAAAGAGGTCTCCAACCGTAACCTTGCCTTTCAGAGCCAGACGGTCGTCTTCACCTGCAAAGGAAATGACTGTTTTAGTACAGGTAGGCGTTAGTATGCAGAACAGCAGCAGAGTGCAATTTAAGAAGAATGGGATGAGGTACTATTTGGATTAGCTCAGATTTTATCTAAAAAAGTCAGGTTCCCTGGTAAACAAAGAAATAAAAAACAAAAATAAACATCTTTTTATAAATATATAAAAAGCCGTTTAACCCCGAAACACCCAGAGATTCTTGCTTTTTACTCTGAAGTGATTGTATTTTTTTTTAGATTAATACTTGCGACAATAAAACATCTTCAGTAAAAAAACATTTTGAGGAGCTGACTTGAATTCTAATATGTCTTCCTTTTTGGTAGCAAATGAAATGTTGAGAAAAAACAAATATTTGTGATTCTTAAGTCTTTAATTATTTCATACGCCTTCCAGATTTAAAGTTTATTACTGACAGAATAAGATGGATCCCAAAAATAACATTTTATTGCTTCACATCTAAGAATTTGGCTGCACAGTGGCGCAGTTGGTAGAGCTGTTGCCTTGCAGCAAGAAGGTTCTGGGTTCGATTCCCGGCCCGGGGTCTTTCTGCACGGAGTTTGCATG
>CAEGAE010039803.1:0-46578 GCA_903067095.1 Girardinus metallicus
TATATATGTATATATATATATATATATATATATATATGTCTTTTGTTTTTCAATCAATAATCAGTTAATCCAATACAGTCAAGAGATTAGCTCTACATTGTATTGACGACCTTGCTACTACTGCATTTCACATGCCCTCAACATTGAAATACATAAGTGGCAGCATAATGCTATGGGGAACTTCTTGTTGATGGGGGCAAATCATCTGCAGAGAACCGATCGGATGATGAATGAAGCTAA
Organism: Girardinus metallicus; assembly: GCA_903067095.1. Taxonomy (NCBI): domain Eukaryota; kingdom Metazoa; phylum Chordata; class Actinopteri; order Cyprinodontiformes; family Poeciliidae; genus Girardinus; species Girardinus metallicus. Next base: position 241 of record CAEGAE010039803.1, read on the forward strand.
AAACAGAGCGACCCTGGAAGGAGACCTTTCCCCTTTGCTCCTCTGCGTTGCCATGGTGACACCACCACATTTAATTGACTCTGGCTGAATGGAGAAAAGGAGCAAGCGAATTCAACAGAAGCCAAACTTATCATTATTCTGTCTGGATGGTGAGACTTTATATCCTGGTGGTGCCCAAAGTCGGTCCTCGAGGTCCGGCATCCTGCGTGTTTTAGTTCTCTCCCTGGTTTAACGCACCTGGATCTAATGATGGCTCACTAGAAGGCCTAAAAAGAACATTGGCTTGCTGAGGAGGTTGTTACTAGTACCAGGGAGAGAACTAAAACATGGAGGATGCCGGCCCTTGAGGACCGACTTTGGGCACCCCTGTCCTACACCAACACAAGGACAGGTTCATTCAGCACCAACTATCAGCTGAATGAACGCGATCTATCTTAAATTAAATATTTGACTTGTGAAATATGACCAGGACAGGTGTCCCAGGATGAAAAAAAACAAAACTCTGGCGACCATTTAGTACACAAATAAAATGTCTCAGCTTTGGCAAACTGAAAGATATTTAGTCATATGCAAAAGTATTCACATTGTCATATTATAGCAGAATAAATTCTACCCCACATTACCCTGAACACACCATGCTCACCCAGCAAAGTGGTGGCAACACCACGCTGTTTGGGATGACATAATGGAATGGTTTAATTTATAGTATGCTCATGTAATAAAAAGACTGACTCCAAGTCCAGACCTAAATCCTTTAAATAAGGAATCTGTGTACAGATTTGAAGACTGGTACTCCCAGGCCCTGTATAAGACTGTAACAGGAAAACTGTGCATTTATTAAGAATAGACATATCAGACTCACAATTCAAGCAATGTGCAAGTGCGTCAGATCACTTTTTTTTTTAATTTACATAATGTGCACTTGTATTTAACATTTAAATAGACAGACTATTTAAATACAGTATATCAGTGCACAAAAACAGCTGTGCAATAACAGCGAAAATGTTATTTAGAAAATAGGTAAAAACACAGTAGGTGATTGTGAAAACGCCAGCATATGTAAATACTTATTGAGTTTGTTGGGAGGAGTGATGGTTATAGAGGTGGTTATGGTCAGCTGCTGAGAGGAAGGACCTGCGGTAACGCTCCTTTGTGCATTTAGGATGCAGCAGTCTGTCAGTAATGTTAATGTATGCCAACACTGACTACGATATGCTCTGGTGTCTTTTCTGCAGGTCAGTGAATTGCTGGGAACAGCAGCCCCCAAGCAGCAGGCAACACTCACCGTGTCCTGCCGTGGGGAGGTGGGCTGGAGCTCCGTGGGACAGCAGCAGACCCTGCGGGAGTTCCTGGAGTACAAGCTAAACCCAGAGCTTGTTCTCCCCAAGATGGAGGGTGTCACAGAGTTCACAGAGTATGTCTCTGAAACCGTAGACGTCCCCTCACCTTTCGACCTGCTGGAGCCCCCCACCTCCGGAGGCTTCCTGAAACTGTCGAAGCCATGTTGCTACATCTTTCCCGGAGGACGGGGAGACTCGGCACTCTTTGCCGTGAACGGCTTCAACATCTTAGTGGACGGAGGCTCCGAGAGGAAATCCTGCTTCTGGAAACTGGTCCGTCACCTGGACCGCATCGACTCGATTCTGCTCACTCACATCGGTGCCGACAACCTCCCGGGTATCAACGGGCTTCTTCAGAGGAAGATCGCAGAACAGGAGGAGGAGCAGTCACAAGGCTCCACAAACTACAGCGACTGGATGAAAAACCTGATTTCTCCAGAGCTTGGTGTAGTCTTCTTCAATGTGCCAGAGAAGCTCCGTTTACCAGAGTCTAATCTCAAAGTGAAACGCAGCATCGAAGAGGCCTCGCTTACTCTGCAGTACCTTAGTAAACTAGGAATCAAGCCAGAGCCCCTGTATCGTGTGGTCAGCAACACCATCGAGCCCATTACACTTTTTCATAAGATGGGAGTTGGGAGGTTAGATATGTATATTCTTAACCCAGTTAAAGATAGCAAAGAGATGCAATTTTTAATGCAGAAGTGGGCTGGCAATAGCAAGGCCAAAACTGGCATTGTGCTGCCCAGTGGGAAGGAAGGAGAAATATCTGTGCCCTACTTGACATCAGTTACAGCCTTAGTTGTGTGGCTACCTGCCAACCCTACAGAAAAGATCATCAGAGTGCTGTTCCCTGGGAATGCACCGCAAAACAAGATCTTAGAGGGGCTGGAAAAACTAAAACATCTCGACTACTTGAGGTATCCTGTAGCCACGCAAAAGGACATTGCTTCAGGAGCTCCTCCATCGGTTATTAAGCAAACAAAGTTAAAACAAAGAACGGATAGCAAAGAAAGTCTCAAATCCTCCCCTAAGACCACAGCAAAGACCTCAAAGAAAGAAGCTGATGGACAGGATGATGTGTCAAACGCAACAGAAGCAAAAAGTGACTCTGTAAAGGAAAATATTGTAGAGAAAAAAGAGGAAAAGAAGCCAGCCAAAACGATAAAATCTAAAACTGAAGTGCCAGAAAAGAAAAAACTGAAAGAGAAAACTGTGAAAAAGCATTCGAAGGAAAGGGCTTCAAAGATGGACGAGAAGAAAGACAAGGAGAAGAAAGAGATAAAGAAAATAAAGAAAGATGATTCTGCCAAAAAAGATGACAAGAAAGAGGCCAAGTCCAAAGAGGACAAGAAGAAGGATGCATCCAAACCTGAGCTGAGAAAAATCACCAAACCTGACCTGAAACCTCTCACACCCGAAGTCAGAAAGACCTTAAATAAAGCGAAAGCGTCAAGTAAACCCAAGACAATAAAAAGCAAAGCCACAAAGGCTGAACCTACTGAGCCCAAAGCAGACGAAGTGAAGCCTGTGGTTGTTAAACCCGAACCCATTGAGAAAAAAGCTGCTGTTGGGGGTACAACAGCTGTATCCACACCTGAAGACCTCAGCAAGGATTTTGAAGAACTGAAAAAAGATGAAGGAAAAGCTGTATCAGCAGAGCTACCTGTGAGTGATAAGGGTTCCCCTGGGCCAACAGCAGAAAGTCCAATCCAAGAGAAGACCGAAGCGCCAGATGCAGTTTCAGAAATCCCACAGAAACCAAAGTCCCCTGAAAAGGCAGCGTCAGCTCCAGATGCAGAAACAAAAGCTGAAGGGAAAGAGAAAGAGTCAGCTCAAGAGAAAGAACTAGAAGAAGCTCAAACATTTGAGGATGAGGGAGCTGCATCTCAGGATGAGGAGGAGGTGGAGGAAGAGTCCCCAACTGCAGAAAAGAAAGCCCTGGAGGAAGAAGAGGAGGAGGACATGGGAATAGGTGTAGATGAAGATGAATCAAAGTGGACAGAGGCAAAGGACGATGGACTTGACAGGAAACACGAGACAGAAGAAATGGAGAAATCTGAATATTTGTCCAACAAAGCTTTGACAGCACAGGAGTTCCAAACGACTCCATCCAGAAAAGAAGAGGAGGAAAAAGTAGCAGGGGTGGAGGAGGGGCTGGAGGAAGAAGAGGAGGGGCTGGAGAAACCTGAACTGGAAGAGGTAGAGGACTTAGACGTGATAGCAGATGAAGAGATCAAAGTCAAGCCTGAAGATGAAGCCGAAAACAAAACAGGTGAGATTCCCTCTGCGGTGGCCACGGAAGGAGCCACTGCAGCTGAACCCGTCTTCTACATCCAGGACGAGATGATCCCTGGCTACTCTGAGACAGAGCAGACCATCTCTGATGAGGAGATCCACGAGGAGGCGGAGGAGAGAATCCCTCACCTCCAGTATGACGTTGGTGTCTACGACATCTCTGTTCCAGATAAGACTGGTTCTTTTGTAGACATTCATGGCATGCGAGAGATGCAGGCAGCTGCCATAGCAGAGAAAAGTTTCATTCCAGGTGTGCAGGAGCAAGTGTCTGTTTTCACCAACATCATCACCGCTCCCCTGGCAGAGGAGGAGCACGTGTCCTCTGCAACGTCCATCACAGAATATGACAAAATGTCCTCCTTTCCTACGTCTATTGCGGACGATCAGTCAGTGGCATCTGTTGCCGCACCCCCTGCTGAGGAACCACTCAAGCCCCCAGCTTCTTCTTCAACTGCAGTAAGCACATGCCAAGGCAAAGAGCAGCCACCCTCTGCAGGAAGTCTGTCACCACCTTCCTTAGAAGAGGACAAACTGTCCAAGTCTCCATCTAATGATTTACAACTCCCTATTGCTGAGGAGAAGATGGTAACTGAAGCTCCTGACAAGACAGAAGAAGAGGAGGAGGAAGAAGAAGATGAAGAGGAAGAAGAAGACCAAACCCCTAACGTAGACATTTCTCTTGAAAAACTTCAAGAGGGTTATGCTGCATCTCAAATACTGCAGAGCAAAAAAACAGACGAGGAACTTTCTGGCAGTAGATCTCCAGAAAAGACTCTCCATGACATCAAACCAGACCATCTACCAGTGGAGGAGGAAAACATTGATGCAGTAGCTCCTAAAGACATTTCCTCTGTTGTGCCTACAAGACCCTTTGGATCTGACTCAGTAACCTCAGAGAGTGAAGAGCGCTGCTTCAGTCCGGATGATATCACTGTGAAAATGGCTTCTCCTCCACAGTCCGGACCCTCGAGTGCTGCTCATTCTCCAATTCATCAGTCTCCAGTAGAAATCAAGACAAAGGTTTTCTTGGATTCTGAGTTGCTAAAGGACGAGGCACTTTCTGAAGAAGTCACCACAAAGGACAGCCAAACCAAAATGAAGGATGACCAGGAAAGTGAAAAGCAGAAAGAAGTAGACAGACAGAAAGTAGGCCAGTTTGAAGAAATGTCTGGAAGATCTGAGGATGAATCGTTTGAAAGGGACATTAAAGAGGCTGTAGTGATAAAAGAGGCAGAAAAAGATATTGCGTCATTGCCAAAAGAAGAAGGAAAACAGGCAGAATTAATGTCTGCAGTCGCATCGTCTTTAACAGAAACTAAACTACCTGTTGGGGCCAAAGAGGATTCCCTCCCATCATCTGACAAAGAGGATCCTTTCAGCAGTACCGGGGAGAAGGAACCTAAAGTGCCTGGGTTAAGTAAATTCCCAGAGAAGAGTAGTTCCTTAGCTCACGATAAAAAAGATGATGATGATAATGATGACGATAAATGTGCTGTTAAAGTCACCAGTGTAGCGCATGAAAAAGATACGGATGAGGTCCCAGGTCGCAAAGAACCCAAGGAAGAAGAAAATCTGAAATCTGTCATTCAGGAATCGGTTTCAACTGTGATGTCCGTCGTGGATGAGAAGGCAGAGAAAATATCCATAAAGGAGGATATATATGACACTACACCTACTAAAGAAGGAGCAACGGATACTGGAGCTATTGATGAAGCTATTAAATATGATCACAAAGAGACAGAAAAAGATGACAAGACCAAAATCAATGAGCAAGTACAGAAAGAAGCTGTGCCTTCTGATGGCAAACAAGTCAAAGATGAACAGACAGAGAAAGACGGAATACAACAACATAAACTTGACCTCAAAACTGGTGGTGACTTAAAGGAAATGGAGGTGGAAAAGGATGATATTTCTGATGCGGAGATTTCAAAAGATAATGAGAAGAAAGAGATGGATACTTTTTATACTGAGACCCATGAAAAAGATGTCGAAAAGTTTCAGCCATCAGATATCAGCGATGTTAAGGAAGAGAGCCAAGGGGAGGGAAAGACAGATGATGTGCTATTTTCTGAGTCTTCCAAAGAAGAGAAGAAAAAGGAGAAAGACTCATCAGATATCAAACTACAAGAAGAGCAGAAGGAGGAAAAAGAAGTTGGAAAACAAGATGTGTCACCCACTAAGCCCCTTACAGATCAAGGAGAAGAAGAGACGAAAAAAGATGAAGAAATTAGTGATACACACAAAGCCCTTTTTACTAGGAAAGAAGATGATGAGCAAGAAATTAGTACAGATGCAATCTTGACATTCAGCCATACCAAAGTAGAGAAAGATGTTACAGTGAGTCAAGAGATCACTGCAGACAGGTCAGCAACTGAACAGGAAGAGAAAATCTCAAAGACGGAAAATATTTCATGCACTAAGCCTTGCCAGGAAGAAAATAAGGCTCTAACTACACTCAAAGATGATGCATCCCTATTTAAACTTACGGTGGAAGAAGACAACAATCAGGCTATGAAGATAGAAGATACTTTGGCTGTTCAGTCCAGTACATCTGAGGAAAAGGTACTAAGTAAGGAAACTCCTGTTGGTAAGCCAACAACTGAAGAAAAAAGAGAGCACAAAGAAAGTAAAGACACTGAAGATGCAGTCAAAGTTACCAAAATGGATGGAGTGCCTGAAATCATAGGTAAAGACATTGAGTCCTCCACTACAACAACAAGCAAAGAAGCAAAAGAGACGCTTCCACCTGAAAGATCAATTACAGGAGAAGAGCAGCAGCAGAAAGCACATGAAAATGTCACATCTGCTGTCAAAGAACCTCCAATAGTAGAAGATGATGCAAAAATAAGTGAGCATGTACCAGCTGTCAAAACAATCAAAGATGAAGCAACCCCAAAGGATGTCGGTAATGAGGCTACTCCCACGGTACGAGATGAACAAGACAAAGAAGTCAGTAAAGATCTTTGTGGAGTTGAAAGAACAGCAGAGGGAGCAAAAGAGACAATAGCAGAGAAAGAGGAGGCAATTCCTATCAAGCTGTCCAAAGAAGAACAAGCGATAGCTCACGATCATGGTGTAGATGTCCTGCACTCCAAGGAGGAGAAAGATACAGCTAAGGACACAATTTCTGACACGAAACCCAGCAAAGAGCAGGAAATTAAAGAAACGACAGATGTTTCTCCTCCCACAAAGGAGCAGAAGAAAGTTGAAACGAAGGATGATGCATCAGATTTTAAAGTTGACAAAGAGGAGACAAAGAAGACAGTGATAGAAGAACCTGATGTTGAAGTAGTTAAGTTTAAGAAAGAGGATGAAAAGGTTGATGTTATCAAATGTGTTACTTATAAAAAGGAGAAAGAAAAGGACACTGCTGAAATTTCTAAGGATGGAAAGGTGGAGGATAAAGGAGATGTTTCTGTGGAACAACCCCAGGTGGAAGTTACTGACCAAAAACTCATGTCAGAACAAATGAAGGATACCACTGAACCACTCTCTGACACAAAAGACAAGGAATCATCTAAGGTTGAAGCTCTTAAAGAAGAAAAAGGTGAAATGAAGCAAGAGAGTCAGGTCGTCAAGGAGACGCACATTCCAACAACTAGCATCACAGAGGAGAAAGATGGGAAAGATGAGTATCCCGTTCTGTCAGAATCTAAGATGGATGATAAAAAAGAAACAAGTGTTGGTGATGAAAATGCACTTGAAGAAGGTTCTGATAAACTGTCTGGAATCCATGCAGGGAAGGAAACTTTGTCAGGAGGAACACAACAGGGATTTGTGCTGAAAGATGACATTGGTATGTCTCTCCGAGACATCCAGGGGGAGCCACAAGAACAAGGGAAAGAATTGAAGGTTATTAGTTCAGAAGAGAGGATGGAGAAAGAAAAAGACGATGCGCATGTTGCCGAACTGAGCAAAGAACAGAAAATGGAGAAAGAGCAAGAGAAGGACTACACTTATGAGACTGAGGACATCAAAGAAGAAAAGACAAAACCAGCTGAAGATGTAAAGATGGTTCCAGAAAAGGATGCTGTGTGCATAAAAGTAGATGATGTCACAGAGAAAGCAAAGCCTGACTACAATGAAGCAGATCAAACTAAAGAGGAAAAATGGGAGAAAGAGGAAGTGCAGGAGAAAGACCAGGACAAAGGCATCAAACAACCTTCACAGGAAATATCAGGAGAAGCAATGCTGGCCCCCAAGTCAGATTACAAACCTGCATTTGTGGTTCAGTCTTCAGATGAAGACAGAGAGGATGAAGAAGAGGAGGACATCTGCATGGGAGGAGCAGGTTCCCGACCTTTGTCAGTAGAGTCAAGAAAATCTGACCATGATATTTCCTCTGTGTGTGTGATTCTAACGCAGACTCCCCAAACAAGTGACCAAACTAAGCCTCCTGCTTCTCAGCTTCCTGCGGTGATCATACCCACTCTGACGATGCAGGAACCGTCCCTGGATGAAGACATCAAAGACTCTGGAAAAGAAGAAAGCAGACTTTCACCTGAAGTTGACAAAGATGTTGTGAAAACAGAAACCACAGCTGCTCCACTTGCGAAGCCGGAGTCGACTTTTGATATAGTTACATCAAAGGAGGAGGAAGTGGTTTGCAGTAGTGCAGTTGTCAAAGCAGAACCGGCATCACAAGCCACTGAGACAAAGCCCATGTTGTCAACAGTATCTAGTACTGACAGCCAACCAAGGAGCAGCACACTTTCCAGCACAGAAAGCCAGTCCAGTGTGGAAACACACCAACAAGAGAAACATACACTGTGTGAGTTGAGCTCAGGTATATGTGGCTCAGAAAAGACCAGGCCAGATGAGAAACAAGCAAAAGAAGCAGAAAGGGAGATGGAAGGAGAAAGAGAGGTGGTATCTCCAGGACTATCACAACCTTGTTCATATTTCATGATTGATAAAGAATCTGAAGACACCACTAGCAGTGTAAAAACGGATTCAAGTGAAAAAATGAGCTTAAAAACAGAGATTATAAGTGAAAGCCTTGGAGATGAGACCGAAACTTTTGGTGCATCTAAGTATGATCCAGATGAAAAGCCCATTCCTAAAGGCCAAGAGCCAGAGAGAAGAGAAGATACTGAGATTTCTCTAGGCTTTGATACCACTTCTGATATATGCATTGATGATAACCGAAGAGCGAGCCAGACAGAAACTGGAGGAGCCATGTTTCTATTAGATGATCAGTACAAAGAAGAACCGCTGTCCTTCAGCAGAGTTGACTACAGCCCGGTGTCCCTCACAGAGAGCGAGAAGAGCAGCCACCACAGCCGAAGTGCCTCCCCTAGAGACGAAGACAGAGAAAAAGGCCAAGAGGAAGAGAGTCAGAGAGAAGAAAGAGCAGATTCACCTTGTGTTGACAAGAGCTATTTCTCCACAAACATGCAAGACAACAAAACATCCCAAGCTGCTGAGTCAAACTCATTTACTCCCAAAGAAGACAAACCTGAAAAATCAGAGAAAGAGAAAGAAGAAATGATGGAAGGAGGTGCTTCAACTTCTCAGATACAACCAACACAAGAGGGTGAGAAACTTTCTTCCAGTGCTGACATTCAGCCTGCAGCCACCTCATTAAGAGAAGAAACAGTTTCAGCTCTAAGGGGTCACTCAGACCTAGGTGCAACCGGTGGAACGTTTGGAGAAGTCACAGAGAAGGAGAAGATGGAAGAACAGGAAGAAAAGTATGCAGAGTCATTCAAATATAAAGAAGGAAGTTCTGATCGTCCGAAGGAGGAAGATGGCTCTCCATCTGGTCGGCATTCACCTGCAGAAAAAGACATTTTACCTCAACGCGTGTCATCTTCGGTGAGCCAAGATCCTCCAGCTGATTCAAGGAGCGGCGCTACAGCCACATGTGTGGGACTTGATATAGATGATAATGTCCTGGCATCTGATTTCAGTAAAATTAGCAGCTCTGTTCCTTGTAAGTCTTTACATTTTCCAGAAGGAAAAGAGATCCTCGTGGACAAAAGGTTGCTGGTAGAAGGAGAGGATTTCAGTGTTGATGATGATGAAGAGGAAGACGAAGAGGAGGAAGAAGAGGACATGTCAAGTGATGTAGATATGGAAAAGGGAGCGAGGGAGCAGTCAGAAAAAGAAATGTGCCGACGCGGTTCTGATGACAGCACTACGTTGGAGGAAACAGAGGACTCAAATAAAATGTCCCAGCTGTCTGAATCAGGTTTCCTCAAAGAGCAGTCAGCCTGTAAAACAACTCCTGATGATGGCTCAGCTTCACGAGTCATGGACATGGGCAAAACAGGTGGAGGTGACAAACAGGAGAGCACAATCAGAGACACAACGGCTTCAAAACCTGAGACAAAGAGTCAAGATTTAGACAGAACACCTGAAACGGATGAAGACAGTATCACAGCAGAAAATACTCAAAAACATTCTGATGAAACAAAAATAGAACACAAAGACAAAGTTGATTATTTAACTGAACCAACAACAAGGTCGCCACCTACTGATCATGTTTCATCTGAAGCTCTAAAGGAAGATGACACCAACATTTTACAACCACCAGAGTCTCAGTTTGTGACAAAAGAAACAACAGAAGCAACATCTACAAGAACACTGATAAACTGCTCTTTGACATCTGATCATTCTGAGGAAATGTCCAAACCTACATCTAGTCCTCCGCTATCTGATAGTGGGTTGAGCAAATCTGGAGGTTTTTCTGAGGACAGTCAGGTTGTGCTGAATGTGGAAAAGAAAGAAACCTCTGGCCTCCCAGATGCCTCTAGACAGTCCGAGTCAAGTGATGTTAGATATTTCAGCCAAAGTCGAAATATTCAGAGCACTGACATCATGACAGAACATGAAACTACTTCATCAGATATGTCCTACACCACCCTAACAAACTCTTTTTCAACATACTCCTCTACATCATACAGTTACTCATCTTCTGCCTCAACATCTGCTCTTCTCAGCCAGGACTTAGAGGAGAAAGTTGCAAGTTTACCTCAACCAACTTCTGAGGTACCTTTGGCCAAGGAGGAACTTCCATTTAAAGTGACGTCCACAGGCTCATGTTTTGGAGGTTTCCAGAGGGACGAATACCTGGAGGTGATGACAAAGCCTGCAGGAGAAATGTCCAAGCCATCATCTGTGGACTCATCTGCCACTCCCAAGATGCCTGAGGATCAAGAGCAAAAAGCTGATATAAAGCAGAGTACTGAGATATCAACCTCCATCCCTGGAACTTCTCAACCAAACATAAAACCAGTAGCTGTCCCCGACAGTCCATCTACATCAGAAACTCACTTTGATGTCTCTCCTCTCCAAAGGGCTGACTCCTCTGACCAGGGGTCCAAAAACAAGGAGCCTGAAACACTTGAACTGGAGGACAGCACCCTGCCATGCCGTATTGAATGTCAAAAAATCCAAGTGTCTGGCCCAAAGGAGGCTATCTCCACAAAGACTAAACCGTATTCAGCAGAGAGTACAGTTCAGTTCACAGAGGAAAAGACCATCACCATCACCTCTACCAGTACCAAGTCTAAACCTGCCGTGACAACAGAAACAACTCAACATGCAGCCTCAAAAACTCCACCAAGTGACATTGGAGCCACTCACACCTCATGTGCCACAACAGATTTAAAGGATAAGACGACAAAAGGAGCTACTGAACATATGAAGGAAGATGTCCATATAGAGGAAAAAGAAATAAGTGGAAAGGATGAAAAGACAGAAACAATTAGGGACACAGGCACCAAACAGAAGACAGAAGAGAAGAAACTGGATGAAAAGACTTGTAAAGATGGAAGTATAGAAGATAAGAAAGAAACAGCTGACCCTAAGGTGAGCGAAAATATTGAAACTGGGAAACAAGCAAAGGCAGAAAAATGGGAGGACAAAAGCTTCTTAGAGAAGCCATCAGTGAGGTTAGAGGTAAGGAGAAAGAGCAGCTTATCGGACTGGGAGCTTTTGCAGAGGCCTGAGGACTATCCAGGTACCCCTCCACCAGACTACGATGATGGAGACGAAGTAGCAGATGAGGAAACTGAGGAATGGGGGGCCACTTCTCGTACTACGTCAATGTCCACCTCAGCAGAGTCTTGCCACATAGAAGCACCTATTAAAGCAGACATAAAGACTGGTCGTCCCTCTGACCTGAACACTGGAGCAACTTCTTCTGCCTACCCTGAGGCCTACTCGTCCTGTGAGTATAAACACCGCAAGGGTGAGCTTTCTCCATCCTTCATCAACCCCAGTCTTCACCACCTCTCCAGCGACGAGGGTGAAGAGGACGGACACAGCGACCGCTCCCAGGAAGGAGACGAGGACGAGCACGAACAACACTCAGTGAAAAGGAGGTCACACAAGCACAGGCACCATCACGCTCAGAGTCACCATGTTGAAGCTGGACAGGGCACACACCAGGTTACGGGAACAATGTCCACTGGTTTGGCTGTCACATTAGCCGGGGAAGAGACACCTCCAACATCAGTCAGTGAGTCATTACCTTCACAGTCAGACTCTGATGTCCCTCCGGAAACGGAGGAGTGTCCATCTATAACTGCTGAGGGAAATCTGGACTCTGACGAAGATGCAGAGCACCTGCCAGTGGACAAATCTGCCTCTGGTGTTGGGAGCAGCCACCATGGATCTTCACCACGCTCTTCTCAAAAACCCCACGATCCCCTCCCGACCCCTATAAAAGACCCCCTGCCCCACCCGCCCCATCCAGATGTCTGCATGGTCGACCCAGAGGCTCTTCTTAACAACCACAGCGGCACAGAGAAACTTCTGAAGAAGAAAGGCCTCAGAAAGGGCAAACCAAAGTCAGCCTCTCCTGCTCGTAAGGGTGATGCCAGGAAGAGGTCTTCTACTCCGGTGAAGTCCAAGGACTCCGGCTCACCTCGTTCCGCCTCCCTCAGGAGAAAGGACACAGACAGAAGCTCTAGACTGGTCAAAATGTCTGAGACGCAAGGCTCAAGGAGTGAGCTCCTGAACCCTGGGAAAGGTTTGGTCAACGGCATCAAGAGCAGTTCAGGTGTGTTAAAATCCACATTTCATTCAACGTAGCATCACCATGAAAAATATGCAGATCCCAGACTAACTTAAATCTAATTCAAATTATATTAGATATAGTGGACGCACAAATAATTTCCCAGGCAGAGTTGAATACTATTTTCTGTTCATGTCTTTTGATAAATAAGTCAGATTTGTGATTTCAAAGTACTGAATTAGGACTCAAGACCTTTCCCCAAAAACTCTCTACATTGTGAAGTGCCGATTGTCATGCCATCAAAGGCAAAAATATATCAACTTGTTTTTCATTAAACTTATTCCAGCAGTCTTTCGGTGTCAGTAAGCAGAGATTGCTGCTACACCAACCCTGTGAAGTATAAAAGGGTTCTAGAAGTCTTTGGTAAAACAAGTCAACAACACCCATTTTAGTAGATCTTCAGTGAATCTTTACAAACAGAAGACTTTCAAGCTTCTACTATAAGAACCTCATAATACTGTGATTTTTTTTTTCTGCAACTGCAAGTGGTATATACTTTTGACATGCCATTTTATATTAAAATATGTATAAATGACTAAAGTAGTTCATATTTCAAAATGGATCCTTTTTTTTTTTTTTATGATTTTTTGAGAGAGGCCCGACTCATTCTGAATGAGTCAGATTAACTTCCTTACACAGCAATGTTTGATTTAGGCATTTTCATTTAGCACTCAAAAGCAGGAATTTTCTTTATTTTACAAAACATTATCACTATCATCAATAAATAGTTACTCAAAGTAAAGAGTACTCTTAATGTTTATAAACACATTTAGGAAGTATACAGCATACACAATAATATAATAACAGAATTCTTTCAACACATAAGAACCTCAAACTTATTCATACCTCCAACAGATTTAGATTTTACCAGTATCTGTCTTCTGACTGGAAGTGACATTAATGTTTCAGAGTGGTCCAGCCACAGTACTGATTTGAAACCAACAGAGAATGTATGCAGTGAGTTAAAGATTAGGGTGATGGTATGGAGGTCTTCTAACCCTGAAGCTTATCACCAAAGATGTGTAAAGCTGGTCAGCAATCATAATCTGACGCTGTAATCCCAATAATGCTTTTTTCATTGACGTTAAGAAGTGTGTAAATAATGTTTGGCATGCCATTTTAAAAAGCTACTTTATGATTTTTTTCCCCTTTAAAAATGTATACTCCTTTTATGTTATGATCTTTTGAGAGATGGCCGTCTCTTTTCCTGTCAGAGAGAACCTTATTGGTTGAATGTAAAATGTTTAAACTTCTCAAAAGGTTGGAAATTGTCTATTTGGCTGCAGTGACTCAGAAAGTCTAACTGGCTTGGTAGTAATGTAGCTTATATGATGTATGTTGCTGAGGTTTATATGCAAATTGGAAGTAATTAGTTCAGTTGACAAATGAGCTGCTCTCCTTCGTTCCATCACTGTGTGTCTTCCCTCATATCCAGGAAACAGCTCCCAGAAAACTAGTACAGCTGTTCCCCCGGGACCGCCCGTGTATGTAGACCTGGCCTATGTGCCCAACCACTGCAGTGCCAAGAACGTGGACCAGGAGTTCTTCAAGAGAGTGCGGGCTGCGTACTACGTGGTGAGCGGGAATGACCCGGGAAGCGGAGAGCCCAGCCGTGGAGTTCTGGACGCTCTGCTGGAGGGGAAAGCTCAGTGGGGCTCCAATTTACAGGTACCTGAAACCTTCACGTGTTCGACAAGAACACATGGAAACTGCAGTGTTTACAACAGTTAAACTCTTTCACATCTCGTCATGTAATAGCCTCAAATCTCAAAGTGTCTTATGTGATAAACCAACAGAGTAGAGCATGATTTGAACTTGAAAGTGAAATGAGAACTTTTTTTTTTTTTTTGCTAAATGCTTATTGAGCCGATCTCAGAGAGACAACAAGTTCAGTCTGTAGTAGAGACGCACTGATCCGATATGAATATCTGTATCGGTCCTGATATTGAAAAAATATTCTAGACCGAGTGACAGTGTGCCTGATCCATAAGGACGGATCTTTTCAGTCTAATTCTACGCTTTGTACTCTGAGCGACATTATGCTTTAGTGTTTATTTTACATTATGTTTACAATTCTTAATTGCACTTTCTGAGCCATTTGAAAGAAATTTGGTGGCAGTTTATTTTTAACATGCTTGACCAAACCTATTGTTTTTGTTCAGTTTCATTTCCTCTTATTTATTTTGCATTATCTGTTATATTCCTAATTGCACCGGCTGAACAAATTAAAGTTGTTTTTACATGTTTGACCTAGCGTGTGAAACTATGGGTGTATTTCAGTGTGATCCTCTTTTGCAGAGTTAGCAAATAAATTAGGGTACATTTATGTCTGTGTTAAAAAAGAAAAAAAACTTAATTCAATTCAGCAGAGTTTTTCTGTATTGGATCGCTATGGCCGATACTGTGTATGGGTATCGAAAGTGAAAAATATGGATCAGTGCATCCCTGATCCATAGATATCGAAATCTGCAGCTGCATTTTGAGTTGTTGGACTCAAGGAAATTTACATTCATCGAAATTCTTGGTTGTATTAGTGACTAAAACGACCAGATACTTTGCAAAGCACCGAATATTCCCTCCTGTTGCTTTCATTAAACAACCCAATTGTGCTGTGACAGGTGACAGTGATACCGACTCATGACACAGAGGTGACCCGGGACTGGTACCAGCAGACCCACGAGAGACAGCAGGACCTAAACATCATGGTTCTGGCCTCCAGCAGCACCGTCGTCATGCAGGACGAGTCGTTCCCCGCCTGCAAGATCGAGTTCTGAGCTTCACCCTTCCCCCGACCCACTCCTCCATCACCACCGCCCGTCTCATCGTCCGGATTTTGAGCGAGAGCAAGCAGCGCTCGATGCTCCTTCAAAAGCTTTTCACTGTAACAATCAGTCGCTGAAAACTCCTAGGCCTGTGATTTGTAATAGTTGGGGTGAGCACGCAAAATAACGCTTGTGAGTTTCTTCGCAAAAACGCTTGACACGGTTTTTGAGCTTCAGTCCCATTCGAGAGCATTTAAAAACCCAACCACTGACGAGCACCGATTGGAAATCTGCTCCCAAAAAAAAAACCCACCTTTGAGATCTAAATGAAATCAGAATTTTCCAACATGACTTGCTTAAACAGTGACCCGCTAACAGACTGCACAGCCACCGTTACCATGAACACATCATTCAAAGCTCTCTTGTCTCTCCACAACACAACACATCCTTTTCCAATCCAGCTCTCAGCTCAGTAGCATTTGTATGATCTTAATAACGACACAAATAGATGTTTTGTGACTAAAACTGCTCCTACCCGTCCTCTGTGGTTGAAGTTGTAGGAGGTTCCGCCCTCTGTCGGCTCTTTTTGAAACTTATTCTTTTTCCTTGGCTTTCACAGCTTAGCTGCTGCATGATGCTTGCATTTGTAGCTCTGATGGTTTCAGCGAGCAGCGTAGGGTTAATTCTCTCTTTAGTCAGCCCTCGGGTGTTGATAGGTTACTTCAGTCTTCGGCTGTCCGTGCTCAAGTGAAATCCGCGTAGGCGCCAGGCAGAGGTTCACGTGACGCTTCGTTAAATCTACGCAGTTGTCTTTGTTGCCGTATTTCTCCAGTACGCGTTAAGGGTTATTGTTTATCAGTGCTGACTGTCTTGGGTTAATGCAGTAAATTTCAAACGAAGCGAGAAGAAGGTGAAACATTGTCGTCGTCTCCTTATGTTCAGTCACATTAAGCCATTTCTGTTAATACAACAGCATTTTGATGTGGGGGGGAAAACAGGCGGTGACCTGTGACAAATGTAGCAAAGCTCTTCTGTGCGGCCCCATCACTGGGAATAATATGGCGCTGGAAACTGCAATATTTGTATGTTTGGGTTTAATTTTCGAGAAAAACAAATGTGTGAAGGGTGCTGTGGAAGGCTGCTCTTACTCTATGTGCCTTTAGGTGGGGCTTTCAGAGAGCACAGGATATTTTAGGGACGTGTCAGCCATTTTGAAGCAGAGCCACAAACAAGGGCGAGTCAAACCAACACAACTTTCAAATAAACGATTATTCAGCACACACTCGAGCAGCAGTTGGAAAATATCAGACGGAGTTGACTGCACACATTTTCTAAAACAAAAGAGCTGAATTTTCCAACCCATCATTTACTTTTGAACCTGGAAATATCAGGTTGGATCCACGTCATCGTGGAGAGGAATGTCAGACCAAATACAAATGCACTTTTCTGAAGCGGGAGAGTTTAAATGTTGAGTTTTGTTCGTCGTTGAGGTGCAGCTTGTCAGTGTCGTCACAGGAGATAATTCATTTGTAGAGTCAAAAAATATGCAAGAACGAGACGTTCCCTCCCCCCAACTGTAACGACACGGAGCAAAATCCCTATAAAAAATAACAGCGTGTTGTAATTCCCAAGAAATGTTATATAGAGCATGAATGATTTTTCTGTGGCTGACACTGCTGAAATGCAGGAATGTGTTAGGTGTAGGACTGTGTGCGTGAGCATAGGCCGGAAATTTTTAATTATACTAAATGATTTTTCTTCTTTGTAGGCAATTACATTTCTGTTAGAGCACTGCAGATTCCTCTGCTGGTTCACAACCAGATGTTTTAGAATAGCATTATTTTTAACGGATATGCAAGTTGTTTGGAGAGTTAAAGAGGCACTTTAATTTCATTTTTTGCTTAAATAATCACGTTTCAGCAAATATTTTGCCTTCCATTGTTTAGATTTTTGTCCTTTTGTCTATTATTTGTTAAAGATTGGTTCAAACATGAGCTTTGAACAGGAGGCAGTGGTGTTTCTGGCACTAATGTCACCCCGGACAAGCCCCCAAACTCCACATAAACAATTCTGCAAACCCAGTATTTCATTTCATAACCCTGCAGGAAGTAAAACCGTTGTTGAGAATTGCTTTGGACGTCACAAATTTAATTTTTATGCATCATGTTTTTCAGATTTGTCTCAATCAAAGGGAATCCTGACACCAAAAAAGCATTGAAAGGATAATTGTCCTTACAAATATAATAAAAAACTTTCATGAACTGCAAATTGTGTTCTTCAATAGATTTGATTAGTCAGTGTTTTGAATGACTATGTTCAAATATGGTCACAAGCCTTTTAAAAACAATGAATTAACCTTTTAATTTAAAAACCTGTCGCCAACCTCAGCCTCCGCTGCGCATGCGTTCTGGCATTGCATACATATTGCCAATCAGTAAGGGGCCCCATTGACTGGATAAGCAAATAAGCACAAGAAAACTCATTTTTGTTTTTTGAGTGCTTTAGGCATCCCCAAGCCATGCTACCCTGGGTGGAGAGCCACATCACCCTGATCAAAAACCGCTGCAGTCATCAAGAACTATTATTTAAGCAACCTTGTTGTTGTCACAGCTTTTACATTTTATGAACAAGAAGCCATTCTTGGCTTGCAAATTTTGAAACGACTCCACAGAAGGCAACGCATTGTTGCTACCTCATGCTAGCAGGATACTGGTGCCAATTTCTTTTGCTGTAAAGCTGGCTCATAACAGCGCTCCACACCGCATCTTCTAGACCTGTGTGCTCCATCTGCTGTCCTTCAGTCTTAAATCAAAGATGGCTGATGCATAAGTTCATGTCTATTCATTGTAATCTTTGTCTCTACTTGTGATGCTTCAGAAAAAAAGACAGCTTGTTTTATCCCACTGTTGATGAATTTGTCATTTTGATGCCGGTTGGGAAAAAAAAAAAAAAAAAAAAAGCTGGGAACGCACAAATCAGCTGTCTTAGTTTGAAAGGAGCTGGTTTACCAGAGGTCAAAAACAATACCTGAATGTCTCTGAGAAAAGGTCGTTTTCACTGCTTATTTTGAAAATGTGATTCGTTTGGAAGAGAAAGCTGCTTTTTTTTTTTTTTTTTTTCTTAAATTAGGTAATATGGATGCTTTGAGTTGCTGCAATGATTTGTTGTGAAAATATTGTGTTTTAAGTTGGCAGATTCCAAATACTCAGCCTTGGGGTTCTCCGGGCTGGAAGAGAATGCTGTGAAATGCTCAACAATGAACTGTACACCCTCGCAGGAGCTGAATGCACTGTACAGGAGAGCTGTTTTCTTCTTCTGAATGTAGAGTTGGTACGACCACATGAATGCTGCTGGATTAAAAACAAAAATGGGCAAAAAAAAAAAATCTGTTTTTTTCCCCAATTTAGTTAAAAATTAAAGGTGGAGAATAGATTTTTTTTTTCTGGTTCAAGAACAACAAAACCTTTAAACTTTTTCTTTTTTTTTTCCCCACTACAAACATGTGAACTACACAAAATAAATAACGGATGAATAATAACTTCAGCTGCAACTTTTTCCTGAATACGACTTGAAACACATGCAGACTCCAAACCCATACAGACAGAAACAGAAGAGCTACATGTTCTATTAACCTACCGAACCCAGATCTTTACATATCGCTCCGAACGAACAAACCTGACAGAAAACCAAACTACCCCGTCTTATGAAACCAACTTCAGTGACAAGCTCACACAAACTCCTGAAACAACACAAAAATAACCGTCAAGCTACAGAAAGGATGAACAAAGTGCATCTTTCGGTTCTGTATGATGTCCATAGCTGCGTTAGAAGATTTCAGAAACAGCATCTGGTGTCATCTGTCCATCTAATCTCTCTGCATGTGATTTATTTAGTTATAATCCTGAATGTAACTGTTTAACATGAAGATAATAATAATTAAAAAAAAGACAACGCTATTTTAAAGAGGTATATTTGAGAAAAAAAAATGCTTATTGTCTTAACTGGTACTGACATGAACTACAGTAATATAATCTTGGGCTGTGCTTTTATTGTTTGCCCTATAACATGTTGTTAAGAAGACGCTGTATTGGTAGTTCGGTTTGATTCTCTCTCTTTCTCTCTGTTTTTTTGTTGTTGTTTTTTTTGCATTGTATTAATCTTGATTCTGTTTTTTTTCCTCCTATGTGCAATATCAAATATCTCTCTGTCTCTTTAAATCTGACTGGTAAAACTAGAACTACTGCAGATCCATTGTAAAAGGGGAAACAGCCTGGTGATCATCAATTAAACTTCATTGAAATCTAATCCGTGTCTTCTGTTCTGTCAGACTGCCCTCTCAAGGAGAGGTCATAAACAGGGACTGAACTTGTAAAAGTCATTTCAAGGTGGAAAACAAAAGAGCCCACTCGTCTTCTGTAGTTCCTCTGACACTGACTTGGTCGACTCTTTTCTTGAGGCCCGCTCTCTTCGCACTGGAACCAGATCCCGCCGTTAACTCCATTGGAAAAATCTGGATAAACAAATTCCAGAGAGGGTAATCATTGTTCTATTTTGGTCCGCCAAATGGGTTTTTTCCATCCACTGCTGCGTTCCTGGCTGTGCCACGCGTAACCACGGCCACAAGGTATTGTTCTTACAACTGGCAGCAGCTGATTAGCATCTCAAAAGCTCAAATAATAACTGAACTACAACCCCAAAGCAACGCAGAGGAGCTGAAAATGAGTCTCGGTGGATGCAGAGCAGAGAGAGGAGGAGGAGGTTCAAACCGTCTCAACGGGAAAGGATCATAACTAGGGGATTCCTGGGATCATTCGAGTACCTCGATCATTAAAATTCCTCGAGTAAAATTTATCTGCCTCGAAGCTTCCTTAAATTATGTTTTTATTATGTAGCGCACCGTGTTCCGTCTGGATCATTATTTGTGGTGCGCAGCGCTCGCACTTCTGCCTATGAGTTGTTGTGAAGTGCTAGCAGCATGACCTTGACTTGTTCAGCGTTTTGTCAAGGTTTGTGGGCAAATAAGCATCGTTGAAATGCGTGGCGCAATGGTTGCACTACGACAGCTTTTCTGCTGTCGGAACCGCGCCATGACGGTTTTGGAGCGGACGGTAGGAATAGCGCAGAAAGAGAGAGCGAGAGAGATCCGATTCCTCGATTAATCGTAAGAAATATTTTATAGAATACTCGATTACAAAAATATTCTTTTTCAGCAGCTCTAATCATAAACTCGAGTCCAGACATCTCATTGCCCAGATTTCTAACCATTTAGCTAGATAGACATTTAAAGACGAGCGGCTAAAGCAAATGATGCGGATTAGCAACCGATAGTGTCATCCAGGACGTTGCGCTGCGGAATATCGTCTTTACTTCCAGGATATTGAGCTGTTAGGATGTTATGAGACACGAGGTCTCTTCAGATTCACTGCAAACGGAGATCCTTCCTGCCCACAGCCTCACCACCATCGACGACTCTGAAGATATATTGATCGTCTGGTTACGACACCATTAAAGGTCAAGTTTTTGTGAATTGAATCGAGTCCTAGACATATGCAGGTGGTTCTGTGCCTGCAGCATCAGTTCCAGCCCGGTTGTGGAGCGGTTAAAAACACCACCTGTGTTTTCATCAGATCACCTAAAGGATGAGACGCAGCAGATCAGGAAACCTGGTTATGAACGCAAATGTTTTGCGTATTCTACAGAGCCCTCAGCCGATCCACGATTTTACTAAAGCCTCCAATGTGAATGTCTAAGTGCTCGTTTTGTGTGTGAAGTCTGTAATGAAAAACTTTTCCATACTCCTTTTTCCTCTCCCGTACATTTAAATGAAGTACTGTGAGGAACCGTGATTGGTGCCAGGACTGCATGACTCAATGTCAAACTGTCCAGGGGAAATAAGTCTCTCATCAGAATGACGAGCAGCAGCTCCCATTTAATGCGTCCTCCTCTTCAGTTAATTCACCAGACAGAATGAAAGTCAAGAGTTTAAGACATAATTGCCTCTTAAATTAAAAAAAAAAAATCTTTTTTTTTTATGCTCCAATGAAACAAAAGATGGAGATAAAAGTTGAGAGGGAGCTTTCAATGAAATTCAACAGGCTGAAGAATAATTGTACCTTTCTATAATTGTCTGTAACCCTGTAATAGTTTAGTGACCGAAGAGGGAAAAAAAGAACGTTTTAACGTCATAATAACAGAGAGAGCTGAAAGGAACCGGCTCAGATACAGTAATGGAAGATTTCTCAATTTAGGGTTTTACGTCTTTAGTTGAAGGAAAATGTAACATTTTTTGATGGCCACCCATCAGTGACGTCTACGCGCTAATATTTTTTTGAATACACGAATCTGAAAATAATTCCTACCTCTTGATCTTTTTATCAGGTTAGAAGCACAAACTTTAATGCGTTTCAGAGCAGCGTCCCGTCGATCGTATCATTGCGCAATTTGACACTTTCAAAATAAATCTGCTTAATGAAAACACGGCAATTAAAAAAAATATATTGATGAAAAGTTTTCGGACGAAATTATTGTATTCAGCAAACTGCGGTGGAAACACTTTTTTTTTTTTTTTTTTTTAAGTATCGCACGAGTCACATGATCAACAACCGGATGTTACGAGTGGCGGAAAAAACGAAGAAGATGAAAGGAAGTAGTAGGAGGATGATGGCAGCATGTTTTTGTTTTAACTTGTTAACTTATTCAGGTGTGATTTTAATTCATGTTCTCAATAAATGGAAACACCTCAATTGTGAAATTGTTTTTTTTTCTCCCAACATTAGCAGAATATCAGTTTAGTGCAGGTTTGTAATGGAAACGCAGGCAGAGTTTCAAACAAGCCGATTTAACGTAGTTCTTGGGAAACAACTCAAGCTCAGTCAGTCTGGACGGAGGCCGACACCATCGAGTTTAAACTTTTTAGACTCCTTAGGTCTGGACTTTGTCGGCCATTCTAACAATATGATTTACTGTAACTACGTTTTCAGTCTCCAACAGGGTTTCTTCCAGGATTGCCCTGAACTACTTCGCCTTCTCACGGCATGATGCTGCCACCGCCATGCTCTACTGTGGTGATTGGTATTTTCGGTGTCATCATGTGGATTTAAGTTTCCACATAATTTCGAAAAAATTCAAGGTGTGCGAATAAATTTTTCAAAGCTTTGAAATATATATATTTTTTAGTCACTATGACGTGGATAAGGTATTTATAAAAGCTTTTTAGTGCATTTTATTTCCTCGGTTCGCAGTTTGTTCACCCTGCACCTGTCCTGGCGGCGTTTCTCAAATGAAATCAGCTTTTGATAAGCCTCTTAGAATCCATTCTGCTTTAACAAAGTGCTCTTCACCCTGGTGGGAAGCGACCGCTCTTTGATTAGGCTTCTCAAGACAACCTGCTGGAAAACAGCAGTCGCCTCGTTAAGGGAGTGAATTAAAGAAGCTGCGGCGCTAAACCGAATGAACACACTGCCGTGTTTGTGTCGGAGATGAAAAGTCTCCCAGACAGAATGACATCAGGGATTTTTTTTTTTAAACTTCCGGTGAGTCGGCCGTCTCTGTCTGTCCGTTCAGTCCCTCAGGAGGAGTCAATTAGATGTGGGGGTGTCCCCATGGCAACGCACAGGAGCAACAGGGGAAGGCATGAGTCATCACTGTTGTTAAAGGAGATTTAGAGAGGAGGAGGTAAATGGGGTGAGGCAAGAAAGATGTAGGAGGTCCACTCTGTTCTGTTGGTATGGAGGGTGGAGGGAAAAAACCCCCCCGCCCTCAAACTAAGGGCTGAAATCAAAAGCAGAGGATGAGAAAAAGTTGAGAAGATAAGACGGCAGGAGAAAGCAACAAAGGTTGAATTTGAGCAAGAAAAGAAACAAAAGTAACACAAGTAGAGAAATGGAGATTAAACAAGAGGAAATTAGAAAGTGTTTATATATATTTAGTGGACACTTTCATCCAAAGGGATTTGCCAATAGGGACGACGTTACGCGGTTAATATCAGAAGTAACTATAAGCTACTTAGAAGGAAGATATTCAGGTTCATAACGCCCAATCAGAGATTTAAAAAGGAAGGGCAAATGAGGTGGATTAGCAGTGCTTGCTGACAACTCGTTTTGTCATCCAGGAAAAGTTACTGTGGAATATTATGACAGAGTATTAGGGTCACGCTTAGAAACGTGAAATACAACAATAAAGTCAATTTTGAGAATAAAGTCTAAATAATACAACAGAATTCAACTTTATTCTCTTAAGTGACTTTATTCTCGTACTTTTACAAGAATAAAGTGGTGAAATATCCATATTCTACATGGTAGATCATGACCTCTCTGCCTGGGAATGTTGGCATCTTTCAACAATCGTGAGGTTGCCATGCAGCATCTTCAGTCAGAGGCGTCTTCAGATTTGTTGCTGGACTGTTACTGGAAATCCTTCCTACCAAAAGCGTCACCATCCACAGTGACTCTTCAGATGAAGATACTTGGATGATATGATTACAACAACATTTAATTTCCATTTGTGTTAAGAGTATTTGTGAATCCTTTTCCTCGAGACATCTGGGAGAGTTCTGCACCTCCACCATCGGTTTCAACCTTGAGGAGCGGTAGAAACACCATTAGTATTTTCATCAGATTGCCAGCAGCACGAGACGAAGCAAAAGTATTTTTGAATTTTCTGTATTGAATTTGAATTTTGTTAGAGTTGACGGTGTAGCAAGAGAGAGGAGACAAAGAGGTAAGTGCAGTGGGTTGCTAAAAGTAGGAGATGTTCTGACAAACTGGGTCTTCAAGAGTTTCTTGAAGAAGACGGACAGGAATGCCTTGCTTCTGGCAGATACATTGTCAAGAGTCTGAGCCGTACACCACTTTAGGACGGTGTAGGCACTGCTAGCCGACAATCCGTTTATGACTGGAGTGACAGAGTCGAAACGCAAGTCTTTGAGAGAGCGTTCGAGTTTCCATTAAGAATTTTGAAGGCTAACATCGAAGGCTTGAATCTGACGCAGGCAGCAACGGGTTGCCAGTGGAGCTTCATGAACATCGTACTCTTTTAGGCTGATTGAAGAAGTCTGGAATCGTCCAAATATTTTCACAGTACAGATTTGGAGACCGGCTAGTGGAGCATTGGAGTAGGCAAGGTGGGAGATGACCACAGACGGCTGGGTGGCGTGTCATGTAGCGAGGCCTGGTTCTTTTCTCGTGTTTAACGAGAGACGGAGGCAACACGATCTTTAAAGGTCAGCTTCAATCATGACAGCCCAGTTTCAAGACGCGAGACATCCAGATTAATTTATTGTGGTGTATGATGGGGTTAGCTGGAAGAAGCTTGAGGGGTTTATAGTTGGAGGTGATGAGCTTTCATTTTTGTCGATATGTCAGAGAGAGAGAGAAGATTGTGGTTATGAAGTGGAATGACAGCAGTGGATAAAGAAGGACAAAAAAAAGGGAGATAAGTGGGAGTGAAACTAGAAGTATTGAAGCCAGAAATGGTTGACGACACAGAGTAAGGTCAACCAAAACAAGGAATGGATGATTGAGAGAAAAGCGTAAAAAGGAGGAAAATAATCTGAGGTGAAGCAAAAACAGGAGGGGAAGATTGAAGTAAAACTGAAACAAGAAAATTGCAGAAATGGGGGATGAAGGACGGAAAAAAGGAGCTGTAACTGTGGAAGAGCAATAACAGGTCGTTGTGTCTGGACTCTGGCCCATCGATCACAATGTGAAAAGTCCAGAATGTAACAGGGCCGTTAACATTTGGTCGGCTGCTCTTTGGACACAAACGGCAGGTTCAATTTGACATTATTTTTTATTTTATTATCAACACTTTTCATCTGTCCAGCATCACCAACCTGACATGAACAGTTTTACAGACGTTTACAGCTCCACTCTGCTTCTCTGAAGCAAATCAAACACACAATCTCTTTGGCAGATATCAAACAATCGAGTAAACAATTCAGCTATAAAACCCACATTTGGGCAAAAACAAGCAAATCCAACACACGTCATTAGAAAAAAACAAAAAAAAAAAAAAACAGAATGTGACCCTACAGCAGATTTTTCAGAGTCTTGGGGGTCATTTCACTTTCAGCTTAGACAGAGACAGTTCTCTAAGTTCTCTGTCTAGGTTCTCTGTCTAAACTTTAACAGGCTGAAGCAAAACTTGCCAAAAAAACAAAAAACAAAGAGAGATTAAAGTGTAAAGTTAGGAGACTTTGGTCAGAGTAAAACAGATACTTTTCTTTGTTTTCAAGGCACCAAAAAATTCAGATGCTTTAAATTCAGTTTAAATTGAACTTTGAGTGGGATGGTTTCGGAGCAAAGAATATTAGCTTCTGTGACTTTAGGCTACATTTTCGCCCTCCTCCATGGGCAGGTCTGACACATTTTCCTTTAACACACAGAAAATTACAGTTTCCAACTCACCTGTATGTGTTTAAACAGTGGGGAAACGTAGAGGGCTGATTAGAAAATGGCTGACCTGCTGCTAGCTGCTTGCTAGCATAGTTGTTGCTATTACGTGGCACTGAATGGGCTGGATTTACCCAGTTTATTGGACATGGTCCTTCTGTTAGACATACCAGTTTATATAAACACCTTAACTATTACACGGTTAAGTGTCATATAATACTATTGACTGATCTGCTCTATGAAGAGTAAGGCCATAAAAAGCTAATATTAGCTTGTTATCAGAGATGCTACTGCTAGCTTTGCTTACTGCTAAACAGAGTTACCATGGTGTAAAATAAAAGGGATGGGTAGTTCTTTTTCTAGTCTGGAAATATCTTCATTTCCAAAAACAACACAATTGATTGTTATTGTGAGGAAAAAGCTATGTAGCCGGCTAAGCGCTACATAGCAGAAGAAAACTCCAGTCCGTTTAACGACTAATGAGATGCCAGAGAAAGTGAGTGAAGACCACATGAGACCTCATCAAATTCACGATTTTCTCATTAATCGTGACACAGTACGAACAATATGAAGTGGTGTTTTTCTTCCAAAGCTTGCAGCCCTCGGCTCGCTGAACCCCCAGGCTGACAAGACTTATTTGGATCAGTTCTTTACCTGAACGCGCTTAGAAACGAGCTCCAAAAATCGTTTAAATTTCATTAAAACGTGACTTTGATTTGGCAGGACAGCAGATTGAGGCAGCATACAGCAAGCGGACTAATCCTAATTCTGCTGTCAGATTAACCCTAATCTAGTGGTTTCTTCAGTTCCAACACTGCATTGTTTACTAATTACCTGACATGATTTGGTAAAAAAAAAAAAAAAGGCACATTTATAATGTGTTTGCTTCCAATAAACAGCAGATACACACGAGTGAATAACACACGTCGATCAGAGTGTTGTGAACTTTACAGAGGAAACTAGTGTCTAAAAGAAGAACAACAAAAAACCCCTTAAAAATCAAAACCTACACTTTTGATTTCTTCATTTTGGTCAATATGAAGAAACTACTAATCACACGGACGACAAAAATACGATTCGTCACTGTGATCCGCGTCAATAACCTCTAATTGGCTCTCAGTCTGAAATCTGATAATTTGCACCTTCGTTAAAAGGAGCAAATAAATAAAAGCCAAACCATGATTGGAAGGACAGCGGTCTAAAACTCCAGGAGCAAACAGGCTTATTGTAGCTCAGGCACCAGAAACATGGAGGAAAAAAAGTGTAAAGGTCCTGATATGACTGTGTTGGAATAAACTGATCAAATGTGTAAGATGCCAGTCTGGGGAAATCCACACAGCAGGGGGTTCCTTCGACAGTTGGTTTCTGGGGTAAATGTTAATGACGGCACAATCAGCAGAACAAAAAAAATGTCTAGAGCTCTTTAGCTCGACGTATTTGGTAAATTTGTAATAATAAAAAAAAAAAAAAATAGCAAGCAGGCACTTGACGCGACGGCACTGAAAAAACGTACGAAAGGCACAAGTGTGTGTGTGTGAAAGCTGGTGCGACGCGCTCAGAGCGTTCCTCGGTGGAAATGTGTCACGGAACCGAAGGACGGTTCAGAACCCAACGGTTTAAAATGTTAAGAGGAAGAAAACTCTGACACGTCCTTCGCACGGCCTCCTCAGCGGCGCCGTGGTTTTCTGGTCGCTCGGAGAGGCGGAGCTACTCGCTGAAGCTGAAGTTGAGGCCGAGGCCGGAGCCGTCTGCGTTCGGGGACGAGGGTCCCGCGCTGGACACGGCGCTGGACGGGATGCTGCCGTCTGCTCCGGGAAACAAAAAGCCAAACAGGAAGATGAAAGCCACAAAATGTACAGAAATGTGCATATGTATTGAAAAACAAAACAAGTATCTTATCTGACATGGTGATTTTATACACCGACCAACCGATAAACACACCATTAAGTTTTAGAAATGATCTTCACCAGAATCTAAAATGACTTAGCTCTAATGTCAAATGTTGCTTAAAAGGTTACACACTGTCGTTACTTAGGACGGGGAACAAAAGGAGAGAAAAAACAAAGACTTTTCTGAAAGATACAAGCAGAGGCCGATGGGAGAAGAAGTGAGTAAAGCAGAAAAATCTATCAACAGGTACTATATAAATCAACAGTGTGGCATCAAAACCAACAGGAAGCAGGCGGAGGCATTATAGGAGGAGAAGAAAAGAAAAAGGAATGGAGTCACGGCTCAGAGGGATGAACCTCATTAAACCACATGCGTAGCGCCGTGCTAACCCACTTTTTGCGCCGCTGGTCTTCATGGTGCTGTTTTTAACATTTAACTCTGAATGGAGTTTGCCACACTTGATTTGTTGGCTTTATGTTTTTTTTAAACAAACAAAAACAAAAAAGAAGCAACAAATCAAATTTCCTTGCACTTTACGATTATGTCCTACTTTGCATTTACTTTAGATTGGAGCTTCTCTAAAAACTCCACTGTGCAGACATCCATCCTCAAGGATCCGGAAGGAGTCGACCTCTTGTGTGACATTATAAAAACCAGCATGTTGTTAGACTTACGCCACAGAGGCTGACCCGGCGGACGGAGAGACGCCTCTGATCCGGAGGAGGACAGAGGCTGCTGAGGGCTGTAGAGAGACGTCTGACTTTGAGAGTCAAACAAGCCAGAAAGTGCTGCAGAAGAAACAGAAACATCAGGCTCAAGTTCCACTTTCCCCTGGACGCAAACTCAAATCCGACCGCATTACGGCAAACTCTAATCAGGGTGGGGAGATGCGGCCCGAATGAGACTCTGTAACAAGTAAAGCTGTGTGCTGGGGATGAAACTGGAGCTGAAACAAAAGCAAGAATAGTTTGGCACATTTACTATACAGCCTATGTTTGAGCACTTTGTATTGACTGTAAATCAGAGTTTGAAATTAATTTAAATATCATGGAGCTTCACAAATTTACTTTATTTGGAAAAACCAACAGCTCCTGTCTGTTTGTGAACTGTGCGCTGCGCCGCTTTCAGGAGTGAAGAGAAACCAGAGAGGACAGTCCGAAGTAGAGGGACAGAAAAGGTGGACGGAACCAAGGAGGTTAAAGTTGAATGTGTTTTCAGTTCAAGCCTCTGAAAAAAAACAACCCCAATGCTAATGCATGTCGCATTTGAACGACGTCGACGTAGAGAATTAACACAGTTTGGTCTTCATGCGCAACGTTTCTGGTATGTTTTGAAGACTAACTGATTATATCTGAACATGAGCGTCGTGTCAAAGCCCACCACATCCTAGAGGAACAGACCTCTCGCCGTAAAACACTTTACTGGTCAATAAATTATCCCAGTGGACTTTAAGTAATATATTGAAAATGACGCAAGTTTACCATCGCAAAGCCTAATAAACTGTAAAGCTGTAAAGACGACTTTACATTGGAGGTGGAATAGTTCAAGCATCCCCCCCAAAAAATCCCAACAAAAAAACAGGAAATAAAATGGAAATTAAAATAAAAATGCACAATCAAAATCACGAATAAATAAATAAAATAGGTTACAGAGTCTCTAAACAAATTATTTCTTCAAAAAATTATTAAACATCAGAATGGAAATCATCGGGTGAATTTTATTTTATCATGATTAATTGGTTTATTGCTTTTTGTAACAAGGTTTACATTGGCTCAAAACAAAACCAAAAAAAGCTCTTTTTACTTATTATTTTCCTTGTCATTTCAAACATAAACTAAACTTTATTAAATCCTTTCGATAAAAAAAAGAAAACAAAGTTACCTGGTATGAACAGTCATCATCATCAAAAAGTCTAGACAACAGCAGCAGCTCTATTACAAAATTATAAAATGTTTGTGTTTTTGACGCCTGTTCAGACATATTACAAATTTGTATAAGAGCTGAATTTTCTCCAGACATCAACATCAGTGAGTGTGGAGCTCCCAGAAGACCCACCTTTCATGGTTTTGGCCTGGGCCTCCCCGCTGCTCTCGCACACCTTGCTGAGGAACTCCTCCACCTGCTTCAGGGAGAGAGAGTTGTGCAGTGTCTCCAGCGGGTAGATAGAGGGCACCATAGAGCAGCCTTCGAATCCTGCGGTTTAAACAGGAGAGAGAGAGAAAGAGAGACGCTTCACTGTACCAGTTCACTGGGTGCAGGGAGAGGAGAGGGGAATATCACCAACTCTGAGCGTGTTGGTTCTTCCTCAGGCAGCTGCTACATCACTCCATGCCAAACCAAAAACAAAACAACCGAGCTACAGCGAGACGAGACGAGAAGAGACGAGAAGAGACGAGACGGGCCTTTAGGGTCGGTTAGATGTGGCAGCACAGCAACAGGAGTCTCAGTTAATCAGCGCCACGTCACAAAAACACCCATGAGTTTTCTCACTGGTTAATTGGCGAACGTCAAGGGGAACGTTGTGTCGCGTGTACGCAGGAGCGTGTTGCGTACTCCGTAACCGTGGCAACACCATGATTACAGTATATGACGCTGAGTTTGAAGGTACTTTGAAAGTTTTGGAGCAAACGGCTCAGAGGACAACAAAAGTCTATCAGTCCTGAGAGGAAATGTGGCAAAAGTAACACCGTCACCTTCCTAAAATAATGGCTTAAATGCTCGTCTTTTGGCAATTAACAGGTGGTGATTTTTATTGCAAAAATAATTTTTGACAAAAAAGAAAAAAATACTATTATATTATGAAGGTGACTATATGATTTTTTTTTTAAACCTTAAAGTTGTAGTCAC
This sequence comes from Girardinus metallicus, assembly GCA_903067095.1. Taxonomy (NCBI): domain Eukaryota; kingdom Metazoa; phylum Chordata; class Actinopteri; order Cyprinodontiformes; family Poeciliidae; genus Girardinus; species Girardinus metallicus. The sequence continues at coordinate 30,791 of CAEGAE010039803.1, forward strand.
GGTTATGAACAACAGACCTTTTGAATTTGAAGGAAGAGAAATAGGAAACGTCAGAATTTAAAATGTACTTAAAAAGTTGGATTTATTTAGAATTTAAAGGAACCGAGAAGTGAGGAAGTAGTGATCATCCAGAGGAAAGTTTAACTATTTAAAAAAAAAAAAAAGAAAACTAATCAGGTGAACGCAAGCTAACTGTAAAATAAAAACAAACCAAACGCTGGTTAGGACTAGGTTGACACTAAACTGAAAAATTACAAGACTTCCAGTAAAACCAGCAAGTCTGTCCCAAACAGGAGGAACCTCCTCATTATACCCAACCTTTAAAAATCAGTAGAACCAACAAAATACCAAACCAAGAAAACGGGAAGAAAAAAAAAAGAATGTAACCCAACACAGCATCCAGGTACCACGACTTAGCGCTTCCACCTTCAATGCCCTGGGAAAGCAGAAACTCTGGTCTGGATCAGTAAAGCTGGTTAAATTAGCCGATTCTCTGTGGGAATCACGCCTCAACTAGAAACCTTTTAGCGAAATACAAACAAAAAACGCATCACTTCTCAAAGGCTTCAGGCTTCAGTCTGACAGGTATTACCCCCATTTCATGTCCAAAAACAAAAGCACTCAGGTTCTTCAAATCCACTCTTAATTTTTAAACATTTCCATGAATCATGTCGATAAAAAATAAATCATATCTTTTGGTTCTGACCTCCATTTGGGTCAGCTGACCCAGATTATCCTTATTTATGTTTGTGGGACTTTAATTGCTGTGACAGTCGGTCATAAAATTACCTTAAAAACATGTAACAAGTAGGTCTTGTCACTTTTATCATTATCACAAAAGTATCGCAAAATATTGCGATAAAACCTTGACTCCATATTGCCCAGCCTTGTCATGCACATTTTTAAATCAACCTACTCAGTTGCACATTTCTTTGAATCCAATTATGCTGTTATTACCATCATCATGCACAGGCTCTTCTCCATACTTTGTTTCTATATTTTTACCTTATTGTGGATCTGAATGCGTTGGCCTGCCTGACACTTTGCTGCTGGCACACTGAGGGGAACTAAGAGTCATTTCTGTTCTACTCTAGTATCTGTAAAGAAGGTCAATAATTTTCTTCCACTGACACAATATAATAAGACCAGCTGCGTAAAAGATTCACACAGAAGCACCAGCTAAGAGTGAATCATCAGAAGCTGATGATTCACTCCAACATGGGCCACCTGGCCGTGAAGCCTCCTGGGAGGGCGGCGGTGTACTGACACCGAGTCGCGCTCTCGCTCTTTAAAAGGCCTAATTGGTGCCATTAATACCAGACGATGCTCTCTGAAAACACATCAATGCTGAAAAAAAAAAAAAAAAAAAAGGCTCTTCTCACATCCAACAATCTTGAAACTAAACCAAGAGAGGGCCTGATTCTCATTTGAGAATCAGAACGCAATGAGCGTTGGTCTTCCTCGTACCGATTCACTTTATCGATTCTGAAAAAATGAACAGAGGGCTTTACATTCATTTCCATCTCTGATACTGATGTAGAAGGTCAAAAAGGCTTTAAAAACTTCCAATTGAAAAAGCAAAACCATTTCCCCCGCACTTCGCTTACGTTCCTCTTTATCCACTTCCACTTTTTTTGTGTTGGTAGGAACTGAAGAAGTCGCTCTAAGCTCAGCTGAAGGTGACAAATGTATCTACTATTATGATCTAATGTTCAACTAACGCCCGTCTCTTAATGAAATTCCCGTCGTTCCTGCAAATGTTTCATCTTTATCCGACTGCAGCGGAAGTGTCATCCATTGTTTATTTTCACAAAAGAAATATTGAGATCAAGCAACGCACCCCTACATGTAGATCTCTTGAATTACATTTCTAGCACTTTTCTGAACCACGATCGTCAGAGATGTTGTTTAGACCCATTGTCTCTTTAGTGTAGTCATTAAATGAATACTAAAAAAATAAAAATAATAATTTAGCCGTTTGCTAATGCTGCGTTTCTACACCATAGTTGGAAATATTCCCAATCATTATCTTTACGTTAACTTTAGCTTAATATCTCTGTTACCTGAAAACTACTATCCAATCTTTGCTTATGTTTTTTTAATCCAGATGTTAAGCAAATAGATATATTCACATTTGTTCTGTGTAATTAACATGTTATCTTACTTTTGCTGCTCTGGGAAGAGTACAAAAATGACATGTTATTTATTTCTGTGTAGAATTGATATCCATGGTATTTTTACACAAGTTTTCACATTGTGAGTCTCTGATACGGCTAAAGTGACTCGATACTTTTATTTCCATTCACTTTTAATCATATTTATCACGGCTGTAACTAACGACTATTTTATTAATAGATTTTTTATATTGATTAATCGTATAAGAAATGCGGAGCATTCTGCAGATATTTAATTTAACCACTTGAGCTTTTCTTATACAATATTAGAAATACATCAAAAGATGCAAAAAATGTAATTCTTTTTTAAAATACAAACATTTTATTGCCTAAAATGCAAGAACGTAGCATTCCTTTAGTGAACGCTTGGTCATTTGTAGCAAAGGACGCATCTGCAGCTAAAATATATCTCTAAAAGCTCAATCTTTTCTGCTGGACTTAATGCTGTATGGGGCTGATCTGTTGATTATTTATTGGATTAACCGATTAATAACTGATAGCAAAAGATGCTTAAGATGTCTTACAGGATTTGAACCTGGTAAAACTGACAAGTTCTGCAAAGAACATACTTACAGACAAAGAAGGATGTTTTCATCTTAAATGCAGATGATGTAGATACTTTTCTTACAGTTTTTACCTAAATACAGGTCTGAGTGCTTTGTTCTTTCAAATGGCCTTTTTTTTTTTAAAGTTAACGATTAATCAATTACTAAATTAGTTAACGAATATTTCAATCACAGATTAATCGGAATTAATCGTTTCAGCCCTACTTTTTAATTTAATTTTCTACTCTGTAAATTATTCTAAATTTTGACAGCTAAATACAGAGAGGAAGATGATGCTGCCTTCCTCGGTCAGCATGCAAACGTTTTTAACACTGTGGGAAATGAAACAGGCCTACAGCTAGAAAAACCAGACAGACAACAACAGGCAGGGAACCAAGCCATGAAAGCCAACGCAGGAGGCTACAGGTGATGCAAAGCTCAGAGGGCATCGACGGCAGCCATCTTTCGCCTGTACCGGTCCGAAGGCGCAAGACGGGCGTGCGGGGGGGGGAAGCGCGCTGGCTACAGGGGCTGACCGTGGAGACAGTCGGAGAGCTCCAGGCCGTACATCAGCTGGGTCCTGAGGAGGCGCAGGTGGTAGGGGCAGTGGTGCAGGTGATAGGAGAAGGACCTGTCCAGGGCGACAGGGTCAAACCCTTGCAGCGCCAGCTCAGCGAGTTCATCTGAGGGCTCTGAGGGAGGAGAGGCAGAGGACAGAGAGAGGAGGAAGATGACAGCACAGCGGAGCAGCAGGAGGAACTGGAGGAACAGGAGGAGAGGCGGGAGCTAAGGAGCTGAAACCACGGCATCTTTAGACAGGAAGACCCGAGACAACACTCAGGTCCAGAGTTTTTTTTTTTCTGTTCTCGAAGGTCTTCAGGGTGTCGACTGACAGAAACGTCCTGATTCTGGTTTCTTGTCACGCTTCCATTTTTCAGATTAAAAAACTAATTTCAGACCAAGATAACAGCAAAAACAGCAAGAAGCAATTTCCCAATGATGATTTCATTTGTTAAGAGAAGGAAGCTACCCAAGCCAGCCTGGCCCTGTCAACAAGGAGCTGACCTCTTGGCTTTTCAATGCGTCTCTACTTCAACACACCTGAGTCAAATAATAAAGTCATGGACAAGAGCCTGGAGAATCTGACTGCAACACACTTACACCAGATAGGTCCAAGTATGTTGGACCAGAGAGGCATTTAAGAGTTGCAGGGCACCAGCCCTCGAGGATTGGGGTTGCCCAGCTCAACTCTGGAGGGATTTTGGTCTGCTTTTCCTTGAAGAACTATTGTTTAACATCACTCCACAACATTACAATCAAGTTGAAGTCTGGACTTGAATCGGCCAGTTCAAGGCAGGCAAATGCGACCCGTATACGGCTTTTTCCGCCGCAATCTGAACAGCCCAATTCCGATCGTTTCACACCCCAAAAATCCGAGCTGTGCCACTTCCACAAATGGAACTAAAATTCTTGCATGGCAGTAATTTTTCCCCAACCCCATTTACTCTGATACCCTTAAATAAAATCCAGCAGATCCAATTGCAGGTTTAGGACAAAACTGGAAACCTACCGAGACAAGGCCACACCTGTAGACTGACAGGCTGAGCAAGCAGGGCGATAATCAGAGAAGCAGAGGCCCGTGGTAACTCTGGAGGAGCTGCAGACATCCACAGCTCAGGGTCAGAGAATCTGTCCAACAGGACAACTATTAGTCATTAACGTCCCAACTCTGGCTTTTCAGGAAGGGTGGCAAGAAGTCGTCGATTGGGGTGAAGGGGGGAACACAAACAAGGAGCCCTGTTTAAAGTTTGCCACAAGCTGTATTGGAAACACACCAAACATGTTTAACAAAAAAAAAATAAAGTTTGAACTTTTGGGTCTACACACAATGCTAAACACAGGGCAATCTTGTAAAAAAAACAACAACAAAAAAAACAGTTTAGCTTTAGAAGGGCTGGACGTCAGTCTACCAACAAATGTGAACACAGAACCAGAGCTACTATGGTTCATTTTAAAGCTTATCCTTATGTCAAAGTCCAGATGAGAGCCAACAGAAAAGAAGAGACGTGATTTTTACACTTTCCCACTCTCCAGATGTTCAGGGCTAGCAGAGACACACCACCAAAAGACCTGCAGCTGTAACCGACATCAAATATTTATTTTATTTTAGGTTTCCTGCATTTCAAAAATATATTGGAACAGGTGAACTCATCTGTATCTATCAAAATATGGAATTTCACAACTCATACCTCAACAAAGACGCACATTAGCATCATTATTTGTGTAGTTTCAGTGTTTTTCTATAAAACGTAAAGACAGACCTGAAAGAAAAGATCATGTGTTTGGAAACAATCTGTCTGATAAAACCATTTACTGGATTATCTGGAAAATATGAGGAAGGTGCTAATAACAGGCAACATTCGACTTCTTTGTTTGTGTAAGACGCATAAAAATATACAATCAATTAAAGTACGAGTTCTGTTGATCTAGTTCCAAGTTGTTCATCCATTTTCACTCATCCGTTCTTTGAATGAACTCCAGATTGGATACAAGGTCACTGCTACCAAAGCAAGCAGCACATTCAAGTGTTTTTGATGATGTTGAGATTCTAAGACTGTCCTGATCGACAGACACCGGTTCAACCAGCAGTCTGCCGGGAACAAATGCTTTGTGCAACAATAATAGGAGTAAAATCAAGCTGCAGAAATTGCCAACAAGCACAGCTTCCTTGTTGTTGCTGTCAAATCTAAGAAGTGCTTTTTGGCTCGTAGAACAAAACCCAAAAAATGCATAATTTTGGGGGCGAAGGGGTCACATCTTTTTAAATGCATTTTCAAAGTAAAAAATCTGGGCAAAAAAAAAAAGAATTAAGAAAATAAGACACTCTTTACACTATAAAATACCTTGGATGACATTTGAACAAACTGGTCAGATTTCCTCGGGTTTTTGGCATTTGGTGATTTTATTTTTGCCTCCCTTATTCTCAACAGATTACAATTAAGATAAAAAATAATAACATAAGCATCTGATAATTAATTACTCCTTCTGATCTAAGAATCAAAGTCTTCCTAAAATGCTGGGCTAAGTTTTCTTCTAGGGCTGAAACAATTCCTCGAGTGATTCGAGTAACTCGATTATTAAAATTCCTCGACGAAAATTTACCTGCCTCGAAGCCTCGTTATATTATGTTTTATTATTTAGCGCATCGTGTTCTGGCCGGGACGTTATTTGCGTCGCTCAGAGCTCTGACTTCCGCCTCTGAGTTGTTGACGAAAGCTAAGTGTTAGCAGCATAACGTCCCATCTTCAAGTGTAATCGATTATCATCAATTATTGATTGATGATAATGCCCGGGTTTTCATCTTTTTGGGGAACCAATAGGCATTCTTAAAATGACTGGCATGATGCCTGGAGTATGGCAGCTTTTCTCTACCTGGAGCTGCTGGTTCAGCGCGAACAGCGGGGAAGAGGCTGCGGGTTTATTTATACAGGTGAGCAGATAAGACTGAACACGGCGGGCGGCTGAGTATTGATGCTTAGGATGTAAGTGTAGCTTTACGGACGAACCGCACAATAAATTTCTTATCATCCTCGTCTGACAAATGGGTGGCGGAAAGCATCGTACTTTGCTGGTAGATGAGTTTCTGAGTGTGACGAACGAAGGTGCCGTGAATATCCCGCATTACCCCGTATCCCCCAGTTCTTACTTTCGTCCTCTGGTCTACCGGTCGTCTTTTCCCCCCGGACTTACGTTTGTCTGTCCCCTGGTCTATTTCCTCCCCTCCACCCCCATCTTGCGTTCGTTCATTCGCCTCTAATCTATCCTCCAACCCCCCACTCCAGGCGACATTTCCCGTATTTTCAATCCCAAAGCTTGACAGGTATGGGGCCAGGTGAGAGTTCACCTATTAAATTGACTGAAGATGAATACATAAACTAAAAGCTGGAGTATAGACATTTTTTATAAGCGTATTTGTGAGCCTGCCTCTTCATTATTAAATTTTATAGAATTTCTTTGTATAACTTTTCTTAAGGTGAACTTAGAAAGTGAGCTATTATTATTACAGGCTAGTTTTCTAAACTACAAAAAAGTTATTGTCAGGGAAGCTCAAATATGAAAAATTGGACTAATATTGATATCTGATAGTAACACTGCTGTTATGCCAGATTTACCAATATTTTATTTTATTTTATTTTTTTATCCGATTACTCGATTAATCGTAAGAATAGATTACTCGATTACTAAAATATTTGTTTACAACAGCCCTATTTTCTCCCAACAACAAATGACAGAATATCTTTCAGCAAACTGCACAAAACAAGGTATAAAACACAAGTCCCACTCTGCACACCGGGAACAGGTGCAGACACCTTTCAGACCCTAATGTACCACAACTATAGTGACTATAGTAAATATCAGCTTAAATTTGACACTAAAGAAGCATAAAGCAATTGTCAACATGCCAGAATGTGTAAAAACACAGCAGACACCCACAAACCAGTGGCCTAACTCATATTTAGTTTAGTTGGGAAATTAATTAATTAGATAAATTAATGACACAAAATTTAACATGTCCCAAAATTTTTACACAGTTGGTCACATTTTTTATTTTACGTACAGAAGTCTTGAGCCGGAACCTTTGTGTTTGCGTGTTTCTGGTGCGACACAGGCGGCATGCGCAACAACAGCGATGGATGACGAAGCTGCTTCTCTTGTACCGCTGGGGGTTCATTTGTTCATGAGTTAGCCTGTCAACTGTGTGTAAAGAATTGACTACTAAAATATCACAATAGTGACTTTGCAATAACTTCTCACAATCTTATGTTACACTGTACAGAAGCTTCATTCACCTCAAAACACAGGACATTTTATCCTGAAGATGAAACTGACAGCATGACCTACTTTCTGATTAATTATCTGGACACTTGGGGACAATAAAAATAAAATAAAATTCAGTTTCTAGATAGTCTGTTGACTCTTAAATAAGTAAAATAAAAAAAATAAAAAAACACAAAATGAGAGAGTGATGTCACATTAAAAGTAAAATTCAGAATACACACCTTTGATTCTGATATACGCGCCCTATTCAGAACTGCACTAAATCAGCTGAAGTCCTCCAAAGATGTGATGGGGATTCTCCACAACATCTCCTTTATGTCCTCACTTTTACACCATAACCCACATCAATACATGGAGAAACAGAAGACCACAGCCTTTGGAAAGTACAAATGACTCAAATAGGAAAAAAAAAAAAAAAGTTTTGAGTGAGTACAAGTTATGATGTGCACACAGATGATCTACACGTGGAAATATATCCGAGAAAGAAGATATATTCCAGAAAAAGAACAATTTGTGAGGAAACGGCAGAATCAGGGAGGTAAATTAACCTTGTACAGGCAGAGCAGGTGGTGTTAGCAGTGCAGGCTGAAAACAACACAAGGCTCATCAAACACCGAGGCTGTGCGGTGAAACAGAAACTCTGATGGAAAATAAATAAAGACGTTCATTTGATGTCATTGACGTAGTCAAATCTCCACATCCCCAAAGGTGTTTTTTTTTTTTTCTCTCCACAAAAGGGTCATGCAAGATGAACTAGAGGATTGTCGAAGTATACTTGAAGAAAAGCGGACATACCATTGGTCGGATGCCTGGCAAACGACACAGAAAACCTCTTTACTGCCGGCATAGAGAGCAGTTCTGAGGAGATAAGAGAGGTAACTGGGATTACTGGAGGTGCTGGTATCTTGTCAGACTGTCGGCCTGCATGCTCTTCAAAAAAAAAATTAAAATTTAAAAAAAGAGGAGAGGAAACACAGAAATAGGGCAGAGTTGGCTTTCTGATTCACACACGTTCTGCCAACAACTCTGAGGAAAATGAAGAGAAGGGTGAGAAGCAAAAAAAAAAAGAGGTTGAAAATTTGATCTCATTGGTCTTTTAGCTAAACGGAAAAGATGCATAACTCGTAATAATCTGTCAATAGATACAATGTCAATAAAATACACTAAATCATGCTGACATAATCCACTCAGAGCAAAAACAAAAGTATCAATTTGTTGCAGGTGTCTCAACCTGCTGGGTATAAACAAAATACCAGGAAGTAAAAACATGTTAAGAAATCTCTCAACACACTCTGAACCACATCGAGATTTTCAGACCATATTGAAACATTCTGATGTTTTACAGAGGAAAATAACTTATTTTTTGTCGATGTGTAATTACGCTGCACCGGTGACGGTGTGGGAGCAAGCATTTTATTCCAACGGTGCAAAATCTGCAGGTAAATAAACCCAAAATATTGAAATATAACATATTGATATATTTTATGTAGTTTTAGACAAATTAGGAGAGTAACTGAGGGACCGACATACTTTCTTGAAAAAGGATCTATGATAACTTATTTGCCACCATAAAGTCTAAAAAAAAAATAATAATAAAGATTTTAAAGACAATTGCAAAAGCGCCTCAGCCAGAAATGTCACTTCCCATTTTACTGAGGGTCTGAATTGAATTGCCTCTTCTGTTACATTAAGCCACAGCGCTGGCCTTGTACGGCTCTTCCTACTGGTTCAGAACCCTCCGGTGTTCTTCTGCAGTCAACACCAGAACACGCTGACCTTACGTCTGGAACACGGTGGAGTTAAAGGTTCAGCACTTTGGTTTTCAGGTCCTACAGGAGATTTTCTGCTTGTTCTTCTTCAGACTCTTTTATAAACATGGAGTTCCCCAAGATCCTACTCTAGGACCAATATACATAGATGTATTTTAGTTATTTACAAGTTTCTCTTTAGATTTAAATTTAAGAAAGTTCAAAGGTCTGTCAGAGTAAAACCCAGATTACCTTTATCTTCCTACAACTTGATGGATAGATTTTCAGGAGTTGGGTTTGGCGTCTTAAGTCCAGTGAAGGGAAGTCTTCAAGATTTAAAAATGTTTTTTTTTAAATGGGTAATTATCAATAATAGTTTTCTTATGTGTAACAGAAAGATGTCATAACAACTGGAGCTTTTAGGAAGATGAATAAATACGGTGTGGACTTTCTTTTAGCCGACTTCAGCTGTTTAAATAAAGACAAAATGAACATTTTCATACGAGTTTGATCACATGGGTTTGTTTTGTTTTTTTCCTCCTATGAGCTGAACAACAACTGCCTGGGGATAATAAGTATCACTGATTGAATGAGACAGTTATTGGTTTCATATACTCACCCTTTTTCTTACTTATTCTTACTGTTGCTGCTGTAAAGTTTTGCTATCAGAGCGACACCTAGTGATGATAATGAGCTGCTTTTTTTGGATCACACAGCCTGGAAAAATTCCTGCTGTGCACAATTTAATCCCAACTTAAATAACTTACCATTTATGGTGTGATTACGCTGTGCGGCGTAAATGTAGACGGTAGTTAAGAAATCTTGGTGAGTGCAAAGAGAGTTGCTGCTTTTTACCAGTAGCAGCGTGAGGAAAAAAATTTTTAATCAGATTGGATTATTTCCAGTTGAATTACTGGCTCTTGTAGTGAGGATTACCACAAAATGTGAGTAGGGGGAAAAAAAGGAAAACAGCAGCCAGGATTTGGGCTTTCAGCCACCAAAGCAACTTTAGGACAGATTATTAAATTCCACAAATCAGGAGGCAGCGCCACGGCATGCAAAAAAAATCAAACCTTTTTAATACCCAAGCAGGCAGAGGTGTGACGGTGACGGTTAGTGCCAAAAGCGTTGAACACTCCCAATATGCGCCTGCATGCAAAACATTTACCACACAGCCAGTCACTCTGCGATCAGATCAGTGTTGTCAAAACTTCAGAGGAGAGGCGGGATGTTTTGAAATTTCATTGTGTGGAAAAGGAGGGAAATGACAGAACAGGAAAGAGCTGCCAACAGATCAAAGACGAGACCAGCAGAAGCAAAAAAAAAAGAAAAAAAAGTAGAATAATAATAATAAAAAAGGTGTTTTTAAAGAAGGGCAGAGATATGTGGACACCTGACCCCACGGAGGAGAACAGACACCGCTGTGAACATACCGAACATGCCAACCTTGCACGGCAGACTGCCGGGGGACAGAGGCGGTTTTCGGTGGTGGTGGTGGTGGGTGCGGACGTAGTCCCGCAAGTTGGGGGCGCTAGAGGATACCCCGAGGGCTGAGGCACTGAAGAGGCCAGAGCAAAGCGAGCCTGTGTGAGGACGAGTCAGGGTGGGGGGGAAGGGATGGGTGGGTGGGTGAAGGGTGGGAGTGGAAGTATGAGCGGTGAGTCGTTTTGTTTACACACCATGCAGGTATTGTTCCAAACAAAGCGTTAGGCCTCTTGTTTTTATTAAATGTGTTTACATTGAATTAGGGCTGGACAATATGGCTGAAGACCGTTCCATGATGTAAGCCTTTCATATCAGCTCATGTCGGTAGCTTTTGTTTTAAATATCTGACATGGTGCCAAACTGGTGGCGTGACCTTTTCTGTTTTATCTACAGCTCCACACCAGTTGTTTATTTTTAAGCTGTTATGAGGCTGAAACTGCACAAGTTACTGAGTGGGGTGTTGTTGGCTAACCACAGAGCGAGTGAGGTAGTTCACGCCACCAACCCAGCTTAGAGGATGAGCGGCTAACGCCTTTCCTCTGCCTACATCTCCCAGAATGCCATGCGGTTCTCTGGATCAGAGATACTCTATTGTCACCTTCCCAAAATAACGGACTAATTCACTTTTTGCCAAAAGTGACTGTTTTGCCTAAACCATCTTCTGACTGACCATTATATTGAGAAGGTGGCAATATTGAACCCTGAATATTAAACCAGAAGTATTATCTATTGATATTGCTCATTGTCCAGCCCTGCAATGAAGACGGTTTCCTGAGTGAAGTTGCTCCCCACCTTCTTCAAATCAGAAGGCCTTTTGACCTTTAACAAAAGTTTAAAGGTCAAAAGTTTGAACTAAACAAAAGTTTAAAGGTCAAAGGGTGACCACACATTTTTACAAAATCAAATTGACCTTTAAAGTTTCATTCGTATCTTCAAAGCCAAAGCTGCACAAGCAACACTTTTTGCTGCAGAAACGTAGTTGAGTTGATTGACACCAATTTTGTCTGATTTGAAGATGTGTGTGTGTGTGTGTGTGTGCGTGGGTGTGTGTGTGCGGTGCTGGTTGACCTTTCATAACCTCTGGAAACATTTCTTAATATCTTTAATATGACAGCGGCACAAACGAATATTTTTGCTGCACAAAACGTAGCAAAATGTTTGAGACCATTTTCGTCTGATTTGAAGAAGGGGGTGGGGGGGGCAACTTCACTTAGACGGTTCTCTGCAAATTTATTCACAGCTCCTAAAGTTACAAACACAAACCTTGATGTGATTTTATCACACAAACACAAAGTTATGTTACGTTTTTGTTTTTAGTTTGAAACTAAAAATCTTTAAAGTGTGGTGTCCATGTGTTTGTATTGAGCTCTTCTTTAAGGTGAACCTTGGATTAGCTTTGATTGTACTGTGTTTAGCTTTATCCATCTTTCCCACATCATCATACCTCCACTACCATGTTAGACCATTGGGACGGAGCTTTTATCGTTTAGGTGCGGAGTTTTGTGGCACATGAAGTATTTTGCATGCGAGCCAAAAAGTTTCGCTTCGATCTCATCAACTTCTTACACATTTTTGCTGCATCCCTTACGTACTTTGCTCCAAAATCCTCCTGTGAACAAGTAGAGGGAAACTCCACTCCTTGTAGCTCATCCAGACATTTCCCTAACAATGCCATGCGAGTTGTTTTGGTCACATCCCAAGGAGTCAACTCTGTTAAAATCGTCTGAATGGCCAGTCAGGTGTTGGAAAGATGAAATCTGAGGTCACCTGTGTTTAATTTTCGGTTTTCATTTGTAATATCGATGACTCCTTTCACTCACATACTGCAGTGACAGCAGAAAGCTGCTGGGATGCTTTTCTTTAGCAGGGACTGGACTGATAGAGATGGATGGATTGACTTTGGGAAGCTCAATACAAACATGCGCCACATTTTTTTTGTTTTAGATTTTTATTACTAAAAAGTTTTGTAAACAATGCACCACTTTCCACCCATGGATTGTCTACAGCACTTATCCGTGCGGGATAGTGAAGGGCCCTGGTTGGGTCGCCAGTCTGTCACAGGAAAACAAAGAACAAACAAGCACAGACACTCATTTCTACGGGCAGCTGAACTGCTAATGAATACCCGGCGCACACACATGCATGTATGGGAAGAACATGCAAACTGCATGCAGAAAGGCCAGGTCATGCTTTGACTCTTGCTTTATTCCTCAGTGCCAACCACTTCAGGACAACGACATGAAATCCCCCAAAAACTACATTTAACTGTGAAAAATTTGAAAAGGTTTGACTGTGAATACTTTTACAAAGCACTAAATGAACCACATAACACATAAGAATATGTGGTCAGTGACATGTTTTTGTCAACTCAATCCTGGAAGTGTTTTAAAACAGAATTAATCCAAGAGTCAAACCTTTTGTTGGTTTTTCTCCTGACAGATTCGGCACCGAATTCAGCACCACTTTGGTTTAACATGCCAGGTGTGGCAGTGAGAAAGACGAATTACCAACAATAGAAAATGTAATGGAGTTATACTAAAAAGAACCATTAAAAGAAACAAACAAAAAAAAACAATCTCTCCTCGTTTGTTAATCTTTATCCAGACTCAAGAATATTTTATCTGAAACAGAAAAACCAATAAATAACTGATGGAGGACATGCCAGCTGTAGAAAACACCCACCGCTCTCCAAAAATTAAACAAATAAATTAAAAAATCAGAATAAAACTTTCACACACAGTGACATATCAAAAGTATTCATACCCCATCACCTTCTCCACATGCCGTTTTTATTGGGATTTTATACTGTGAGAAACTGACAACCTCATCTGCTGCTGTGCAATAATCTACAATCGACAAACAGAAACATGCGTCTGTCCCCGTTTTCCTGATTCCCCTAAATAAAGATCTGGTAGAAGAATCGGTTGACAGGACAGCAGTTGCTGGAATTTCATGTTACGATCAAATGAAATATAATTTTCTTTCTAATTCACAAGTATGCGCTAGTATGAGCTGCAGAAAATCAAAATAAAATCCACTCCGGTCTGGGTTTGGCACAATAGGGATTAAAATTAAAGCCTGCAATTTTTTTTCATGTATTTTTTGTTTTTTATTTAAAAAAATAAAATTAAAAAATGCTTTATTTTCTAAAAAAAAAAAAAGCAATACATAAAAAAAAATTCAAAAAGTGGCTTTTATTTCAATGAAGTGTCAGGATCAGGATTTTTGTTGTAACAAGAATATAGTTGTAATATTAGTGGATTAAAGATGCAATTTTACTAGAAGGATGTCTTAAATTTACACTTACGAATAAAAAGTTGTTTAAACAAGAAAAAAAGTAAGAATAATTAATTTTATATATTTTGTTTTGTCTCATAAAATTACTACTTCATTCTCCTAATATCAAGCCTTTATTTTTGTATTATTTTTGCCTTTCTTGTCATTTGGCTTTATTGTAGTATTGCCAGGTCTGCATTCTTGTAATATGACTTAATTCTTGTAATTAAAAAAGATAAAAATATCCGGACCGTTCTATTGTTGACCTGAATTCAAAGACCAAATAAACTGCAGCTGCCAAACAAGATGGCCGCCCTATGGGCGCCGACATCACTCTGAAATTTGAAAAATATGAAAGGAGTTCACTGGTGAAAAAAGAAAGAAAAACAAAAATCCAGATTTTCCAAAAATGTAAATCTTCAAAAGCCAAAAATTTGATTAACAGATGAAATCCATTTGTGGCCCAGCCCTCGTCGGGGTGTGAATACTTTTGAAAGTCACTGTATGAACCGCTACTGAAGCGGTATGAACATTTGCCGTCATGCGCCCCAGATGGCAGCAGGATTGGTTCTGCGGCGTGTTAATGCGCTAACATTTTGTTCAGACACAGTGAAGGAAACGAAGCAGGTGGTTCTGTCCTCAGTCACCTTGGGGCGTCAGAGCATTCACAAGGAGATACTGTGAAGCTTTCAGACGGGTGATCGCTCGTCTCTTCATAGCATATCGGCATGACGTACCTTTAACCTCAACTTAAGAAAAAACAGATGTAAACAATCAGCAAATATCCACAGTGACAACGAGGTTTAATAGAAACTTCTGTTTACTCAGAAGAGCTAAGCTGAATTTAATTAGATGGCAACCGGAGTCGTCCAGGTGACATTGAGCAGTCAGTAGGTGTTAGCATGCTAATGAAGAAGAACACGTGACAGAAAGCCTTTCTGTCCCTCTGATGTCACATTCCTGCTTTGATGGTTTTCTCCACGCGGCTCCGATTAGACAGCAGACTCGTGCCTCAGAGTGTCGCCATTTTTTGAGGCTTATTAGATGATAAATTCCCCTGGAAACGCTGAGCTCAGGGGGGAAAAGAGCCCTTGGAGTGTTCTTTGAAGTAGTAATAGACCGAGAAAAAGATTTAAAAAATATATATTGTGTCAAACTCAAATTGCATCAATACCAGTTTATATTTGTAGGTGGAAAAGAATGGGCAACTATTTGGTAAAATGTGGAGGAATGTGATTATATCTGGGTTTGTGTTTCATCTTTACTGGCGTGTTTTTCTGAAGAGCTAAAACTTTGTTGAAGCAGCTTGTGTTTAATTAACATTTAGTCCTTTTAGGTTCACAGTGACCATCAATTATAGTGAATCTTAACAGTTCTGTTGTCAAATCTTTCCAGATTGACATTATTTTGTCAATGTCAACTTTTCTAGCCCCTTTTGTCATTTCCAACTCCTACCAGACTGAAGTTACTCCTTCAGCTAAAACAGACCTGGAGTGTTGCTTTGATTCTTTCATGCATGTTTGAGAAATCCTTTAATCTCCATGGCAACCATGAATGGTGTTTGAAAAACGTTTGTCAGTGGCTTAACGGAGAAACTTTGTTTTGACGACTTCCTGAAGGCGGAGTTTCAGAAAGAGCAGGAGCTTCTTAAAGGGACAGAGGCCCAATTTCAAGGCTTTAATTTGCAAAGTCAAGTTTCTTTATATATCTATATCTATATA